>CAJUYG010002132.1:28811-39096 GCA_910591675.1 Galerucella calmariensis | reverse complement strand
AAAAAAAACAATTCAATTTGTTAAAATCTACATTATATTGAACTTAAAGTTGAGACGCATTTCGCGAATACAATATAATGTATATTTTAACAAATTAAACTGTTTTATTTTTTCATTTAGTATGAATCTTCATCAAGTAAAAGCCTCATCTATATTCAATTTCAAAAAAGACATAATATATTCGTCCAAGTTTCTATTTTTGTCAAAATAAATAAGGATATATAGTACAGTAGATCTGAAGTCAGTTCATAATAAATACAGGTTGTAATTGTAAATTTTTTTTGAAAGTAGAATAATAAAAATGTATCTGTTGTTGTAACTTGTTTATGCAACACATTGTATGTATCATATTGAGTAGGAAATATGGTTCTGCTCTACAAGCAGTTCAATAATCTTGTTCTTATTTTTACTGTTCAGTCAAACTTAACAAACTAATCTATCAAATAATTTGGCTAAAAATATCAGACGTAACTTTCGTTTTGAGATGAATATGCTAAAAACGAATCAAGTAGCTTCGGTTCGACTAACTCTTGAGCGTCTTGGGCACTTATAACGTCGCTTCCGCAAGTATCGACGATCTTTCTAAGTGTTGCCTGAAATAAATATATTTATCAGTCAAGTATTTTTTTACAATATTTTTATACAAGGATATTTATTAGACGAAAACGAGCAAGTTATTTTACACAAGAGGAAATACCACTTTGAGCACATGTCTCATGAAAATTAAAAAATATTTCACTATATTTTGTTGACTGGATACTAGCCGGAGAGCCAGAGCCAAAAAAACTGTTTTAATTTCTAAAGGCTGGTTTCTGTTAAATCGTTGTAGCCGATGGGTACACAAACATGCTCCGGTCAGTCAAGCGGGCCGTGTATCATTTGACGGGTGAACAAAATGAATTTCTAAAAGCTGAAAATTGTTATACAACTTCTCTATTGTATAAAATAAAAGTTGTGTTGGTCAGTCAGTCATACATTAGAACAGAGCTGGTCAGTCAGTCCGGATAGACGTAGGATAAATAATTATTAAGTGCAATTCGTTTCTAAAACTTCAAATTTTGTCTGAGGGTTCAGAATTATGTATTGGACATCAAAACATCCGTCAGTCATGTGTTCAGTAGAACAGCGTCCGTCAGTCAGGTGAAAAAAGTAATGGTATACCGCGCGCGCCGTTTGAGTTTCAGGCTGCTTATCACCCTATTTCTACGTTTTGTATTGTTATTTTAACAATCATAAAACGTCATTTGCTTTTCTTATTTGTGGTTCTATGGATAATTACCATTTGTATCGCATCGACAAACGATTTATTTAATCATTTGATACGTTTCGTGCGGTATTATTATGCAAAAAAATAAAAAATTGTGGATTCAGAAAAACTTATCTTATCTACACCAGTAAATGTCACTTGATAATGTGATTTTGGCTATTGTAATAACTAGAACGAACTAGAAAAGACAGGTATACTCGTCGGTAAGAATCCGAATTTTCGTACACAAAGCTAGAGTTCGAGATGAGAGGGCTCTTTTTCCCCCACCTTTGAACGTCCTCCAATTTCAACGGTTTCATACCCTGTAGATGTTTTATTAATAAGAACATCTAAAAATGGCAAAAAATTGTTATTTTCAATTTCAATTTCAAATTTATTAACATTTCCAATATAAGCGAAAAAAACGCGCTATCCCAATAAAAAACCGTTCCTGGAACGTGCACTTCACTGGATCCATTTCTAGTAGACTATCATATCGTTGGAATGTCATAAAATGAAATATTTCATTTCACATTTTGCCACAGATATGATCTACTATGAATGGACCTTAATAAAAATTTGATAACAAAATTTTGCAGTCCAAAATAATGTTTGATTGTCTAGTTGTCAAATTTTTTCTGTTGTGTCAGGGATAAAAATTAATTTCTACTTATTTTTTCTTGACAACGGTAGCTGGAACGCTACCGAAACGTTGAAATAAAGAATTTAAAAATATTGTGGTTCAATTTCCCAAGAAATTAAAAAAAGAATGAATAATATACCACAAGGAACATACAGAAGATAACTACTTATTATAATCAAACATTTTTTCACAATTATGTGGCATTTGGTTACTACTCTCGCCTTGGCCCGTGGCTGATGATGATTAAAAATGTTGACATGTCATTGGCCACGACAACTGCGAACAGTACAAAACATATTTCACGTAATTATCAATTAGTTCAAAAAGTCTTAACACGACTCTTTCGGAACACACTTCCAATCTAATTACTTTTATTGGTGTACTTGAAGCTTCCTAAAATGATCCTCATAGTTTAAAAACAAGGTATAATAGTGGAGTCACTCATTCATATTAGCTAATAAAACATGGGACACTGTATCCTGAAGAAGCATCTGCACAGGATGGGCAAAGTTAGTGAACCTATGTGCAGAAAATGTAAACTCTACGATGAAACACCTGCTCACATACTCTGCTTCTGTGAGAACTTACTAGGACTCAAACAGAAGCATTTTGAAATGGAAATAATACAACCATCACAACTACTGAAGATCCATACAGATAAACTGGTGGCCTATATTATAGAAGACATGAAGCTTCTGAAATGGAAGTAGGTAGATAACATGAGTAATGGTACAAATATTCAGTTCAAATGCCTTGGGTGTTGAGCACAACCCAAGCGTATGGATGAATGAAAACACACTCCCAATCTAATTACTTTTATTGGTGTACTTAAGGATTCCTTGAATGATCCAATCCTCCTAGTTCAGAAACAAGGTATAGTGACGTCACTTATTCATATTAGCTAATAAAACATGGGCCAATTTAAGTTGAACACTCTAATATTGGGAATAAATATATATAATCTGAACAAGTATAAACTTACCAAAGCTGCCACCAAAACAGCATCACTGTCGAATCTTTCCTCCTTCTCCCGACACATTTTGACTAATTTTTCCACTCCACCTAAATCTACAACTTGCTTTGCAGCATCTCTATCTCCACATAATCTGGACAAAGCAATAATACTCTTCTGTTGCAGTCTTTTTTCAACATCCTCTCCTACTAAATTCATTTTTAAAAAGCTCAGTAGCGCTGCTGGCGCTCTCATCTCAGTAAGTTGTTTCCTAGAATTTTCAGAAGCTGACAGATTAGCTAACAAAGTTGCCATCTGTTCTAGAAGGTATATGGAAGTAGCTGGACCGCGGGACTGAATATTTTCCATGAGAAGTTTTGCGGTGTTGTTGTGGACCATATATTTGATAGATTTCGAGTCCATTGTGCTTAAATTTGCTAAAGCAGCAGCACAAAGAAGCAGATTTTGGCAGCATTTTGTGCTGGAGGAAAATTTTGTCAAAGATCGGACTAATTTTCGGGAATAGTCTTGTAGACCTACGAAAAAAATAATAAGAGTTCATTGAATAGATCTTGACAAAAATATTGGAAGTTTTGTTATGTCAACTTTTATTAAAAATCAACTTTAATAAAAAATTTACCTTTAACAGAATGATTATCTTCCAACCATGGAGCAGTTACTTGCGCCAATAATGCTACAGCTTCAGATCTCTCTGGTTCCGGTCTAGAATCTTCTTCTAAAGTATCTGCAATAATTTGAACACCCGAAAATTTCTCAAAATGCCTAACTGCCGATGAACTACAACACATAGTACTCAAAGCCCTCAAAAGTAGACTTCTTATAGAGGATCCTTCACATTTTTCGCACAGTATTAATAAAATTGGCACTATATCAACTTTGGTAAAAAGCTCTACCACTTCTTCATTCCTCAAAGCCACTGAAGTGATTCCTGTGATCGTCGCTCTGAGATCCAATTCAGAAGTTGGGCATTCTAATTTATTTACTAATTTTTTTATTTCTTTGGATAGGACTTCTTGACGAACGGCTTGCCAATGAGTAAATAAAATTGAGATCATTTTTAAAGCTACGTCTCCTTTGGCTGTTCGAACTTCGTCGCAAAGTTTTGAAATGCTGGTATTTATTTGGTTTGTATGTCTTTTCAGAAAGTCTGATATGTTTCCTGTTAGACTTTGAATCAGAGGATTTACATTCTTTGGATCACTGAAAATAATTTAAAATGAACGTTAAGAATAATCTAGATTTACTAAACAATGAAATGAAACAATTTCATTTGTTATATTTGAACCCAATTCAATACATATTCGTGACGCGTTTCCCTAACACAGTAGCTTTCTCAAACGAGTGGAGATATAATGAAACATTTTTAATTTATACATTGCATTATTAAGGAATTTTACGGATATTGACAAAATCTATTTACATGGAAATAAAAAGCAAAAAGTGTCTAAATATGGGATTGACTAAAGTATTCAACAAGTTTACCAGGAAATTCATTCATAACAATTTTACCGGAACTTTTCTAGGTAAAAAGTTTTAATAGGGGAGAATTGTGAGATTATCTGAATATTTGTTTTTATTCATCTCATGAGCCACTAAATTTCAAAATTTGAATCGAAAGTATATTGGTTTGCTAATAAATGATTTGAGTAGTTGGAATCTATTTTTTGGTTGTCATAGCTACGTTTGTGTTCTGAAATTCTAGTTTTAAATATCCTAAAAGTTCTACCTATACAAATTTTATCACAGTTGTCATTACCACATTTTAATTTATAAACTCCTGATTTGTTTAATTTTGAAGATTTAGATTTGTTCGGTTTTAAAGCAAATATTCAAGTCTAAAGTTTCTAAAAATAATTTGATTTTTAACTGCTGTTTGCACCGGTTGCAGATATCTTTTGGCTTTAGTAACTCATGATTAACTTTAACCATTGATTAAAAGTGAAGTGTTTTGCACCATTTGTGGTTAAGGTACTGGTTAGTAAATTATTTGTTAGGGGCAAATTGGTATCTTGACATTTAGGAATAATTTGAAAAACAGCAATTTTGTTGGTAATAGTGGTGTCAAATATGACAACTATTAGATATTTATATTTGTAAAATTACCCAAACAAAAGGTAGGAGTTTCCAAAATGAGCGAAATGAGGAAAAGATCAACAACTTTCTTTTTTCCAAGTGAGAAATAGTACATTGTTTACCGGGTAGGAAAAGCTTAACATTCCTGGACGACTGTGAAGATTGCTAAGTCGAGGCGCAAGCCGAGACTTAGCAACACAGAGTCCAGGAATGTGGCTTTTCCTACGAGGTAAACATACTATACAAATGAATTGTCAAACTTGACGCTTATAAATTTAATTGCTGGTGTTCTCGAAAGTAAAATGATAAGTGATGATGAAATTTCCATTCCTGGGACTCCTCCAGAGCTGGTTGAGGCAGTGAATACTGCTTCATTAGAATTATTGCCAAAGAAATCAAGAGAAAAGTACGAAAATGCATACAGACGTTTTATGGATTATCGCATGAGTAAAAATACGAGTTCTTTCTCAGATAATTTTTTACTGGATATAGTAACCAATCAAATTACTTAATTTCAAGTCATGTGTAAAATTTCATCCAATCACCGCTGTATTACAGCGATAATACCCTACATGTGGTGTTTTCAGTTTGGTGTTTATGTTTTATTAAAAATTAATTAAACGTCAAACTGACAACTGGATTAAAAATGTCGGAAAGATTTGGTATTGCATCTAACGAATCAATTAATTTACCAATTGTACTTTTCACAACTGTAGTTTTAAATAAAAATGAATAATTTTTTATTAAAACTAATGAAGTTTGTATTGAAAAGTATTAAGTGTCAGATTGACAATCAATTTTTTGATATCTACAAAGTAAAAAATTATCTTATCGAATACTCCTCGGGTCTTGATAAATACTCAAAATTTTGTCGTAGAGAATCCTTCAAGCGTGTTGCTCAAAGATAATAGCCCTCGGCCTTTGGCCTTGGGCTATTATCAAGCAACACGCTTTCAGCATTCTCTATGACAAAATTATCTCGGTATTATCAAGACCCTAGGGGTATTACTACTGATAATTTTTTAGTGAATATAGTAACCAATCAAATTACTTAATTTCAAGTCATGTGTCGAATTTCATCCAATCACCGCTGTATTAAAGCGATAATACCCCACATGTGGTGTTTTCAGTTTGGTGTTTACTTTTTATTAAAAATTAATTAAACGTCAAACTGACAACTGGATTAAAAATGTCGCGAAGATTAGGTATTGCATCTAACGATTCAATTAATTTACCAATTGTACTTTTCACAACTGTAGTTTTAAATAAAAATGAAGACTATTTGATTAAAATTGATAAAGTTTGTATTGAAAATTATTAAACATCAGATTGGCAATCAATTTTTTGAAAGCTACAAAGTAAAAAATTATCTCATCGAATACTCCTCGGGTTTTGATAAATACTCAAAATTTTGTCGTAGAGAATCCTTCAAGCGTGTTGCTCAAAGATAATAGCCCTCGACCTGCGGCCTTGGGCTATTATCAAGCAACACGCTTTCAGCATTCTCCATGACAAAATTATCTCGGTATTATCAAGACCCTAGGGGTATTACTACTGAAAATGTTGTAATGGCATACTTCCTAGACCTTTGTTTAAAGATGAAATCTTCAACATTATGGGCCAATTATTCAATGCTGAAGTCAACCCTTGCACTTAAACACAATGTAGATATATCTACATACTCAAAACTTCGTTCTTTATTGAAACGGCAAGCTCAAGGTTATAGGGCAAAGAAATCTAAGATTTTAACGAAGGAAGAAATTGAAAAATTCATCCAGGAAGCTCCAGATAAAGAAAATTTAATGATTAAGGTAATTTACAAGGTTTTAATTTCTATTTAGATTATAGCTTTATTTATTTTTTAGGTGGCTGTAATATTTGGTATTTCTGGGGCCTGTAGAATGGATGAGTTAGTCCGAATGACTGTACACGATATAGAAGACTTAGAATCTAAGCTTTTAATCAGCATACCTGATTCGAAAACCAACAAACCAAGATCATTTGTAATTAATCAGATCTACTTGAATGTTTAACGAAAGTATGTTTCGTTAAGACCAGAAAATATGAACAGTGACCGATTTTTCTTTAAATATCAAAGCGGAAAGGGTTGTAGACAAGTGGTAGGAATTCATCAATTTAGAAAAATGCCCAAAATAGTTGCTACTTATTTGAACTTGGTAAATCCGACAGAATATACTGGTCACTGCTTTCGTCGGTCTTCTGCAACAATATTGGTTGCCTCTGGTGCCGACATAACTAGTTTAAAGAGGCATGGCGGATGGAAGTCATCAAACGTTGCTGAAGGATATATCGAAGAATCGCTTAACAATAAGGTTGAGGTGGCAAATAAAATTTTCACAGTACAAAATATTCAACAAAATGACCCTACCACCCTGCATGTTGTCCAAAATGTTTCTCATTGTTCTAAGAGTGTTCCTCCAATGTTCAATAATTGTACTAACTGTCAAATTACTGTAAATATAACAAATTGATCTTAAAAATGTATTCAGCGATGACTTGATGTTTTCAAAATATAAATTAATTCCTTATAAGCAATGTGTTTTCAATCATTTATGTAGAACACTAACAACTGTACGGAAATATCATTTCCTTACAGTAAGGAAGTCCTGACTTTTTCTTCAAGAAATTTTGACAGGAATGTCAAAATTTCCTAGCGATTTGCGGAAAATAATATGCTTGAATTTAATAAGAAAGTTCCTACAAGCACATAATAGAATGCAAGGAAACAGTACGTGAACTCCGTAACAGAATAGAAAGGAAATTTCTTTCTATGCTAGGAACACAGAGCAGTCTAACCCACAAAACAGTCTAAAGGTTAGACTGTTTTGTGTTCCTAGCATAGAAAGAAATTTCCTTTCTATTCTGTTACAGAGTTCACGTGCAGGTGCGTTAAGCTGGAAGGATAAGGGACAGGCCTGGACAAAGATTGAGGGGGAGTTTAATGCTCAATCAGATAGTTACAGATCTGTAGATGTTTTAAAACGATTTTACACAAATAAAAAGGAAGAAACATTTTTCTAAAAGTTGTTGCTTAAAAGTAATTTTCCCTCTGATATCTTCCAAGATTTCCAGGTCATCTTCATTTTCTTCAAAATCCATTAAATCCATATTTTATTGAAATAGGAATTTATCTCGCAAATTTGCCAAGTACTTCAGTTGATTGTCATATTAACATAACTTTAATTAATAATTATATATCTTAAACCCTACCTTATCTGTGGATTAGATTTAACTATTAATTATAGCGTTAACTCAAGAATAAATGTCATGGTGCAAGGAACATTTTAATTTAAGTAGTAATTAAAACCTAACCACAACTTAACTAAGACCGGTGCAAATGGCTGTTAAACCCTACCTACTCTGTGGATTAGATTTAACTATTAATTATAGCGTTAACTTAAGATTAAATGTCATGGTGCAAGGAACATTTCAATTTAATTGGAAATTAAAACTTAACCACAACTTTACTAAGACCGGTGCAAATGGCTGTAAGCTTTTAAATTGGAATATTGATCAGAAGGAAATAGTTGTCCTTGAGTTGGTTTTAGTATATTTTTATTTGTGATATTGTATATTAAACTTGGATCGCAATTATTATCATTCATTCATTCATTCATTCAAACGTTTGGGTTGTGCTCAACAGCCCGGGCACTTGACCTAAGTCATTGTACCATTCCCAATGTTATCTACTTCCACTCCAAAAGTTTCGTGTCCTCTATATAGGCCACTAGCTTATTTGGGGGGATTTTAAGTAGTTCTGATGGTTGTATAGTTTCCTTTCCAAAATGCTTCTGTCTGAGTCCTTCTAAGTTCTTACATGAGCAGAATATATGAATAGGTGTTTCATCCCTTAGTTCGCACTTCCTACAGAAAGGTTCACTGACTATTCCCATTCTGTACAAATGTTTCCTTAGAGTGCAATGTCCAGTAACCAGGTCGGTTACTGTCTTCAAGTGTCTCTTGCTCAGTTTCAATAAACTGGTTGAGAGTTCTTTGTTTACCTTTTTCAGTAGACTTTTTGTGTGAAGATGACCTTCTGTCAACCTCCATTTAATTTGGTGTTCTTTGTCTAGCCAGTTCCGGATTTCCCCTCTTATGTAATCCTTTGTGATTCCACAGAACGGTTCCGGACCTATAAAGTCTCCTTTAGAGCCTTGTTTAGCTAGCTGGTCCGCCAATTCATTACCAGCAGTCCCTTCATGTCCCAATTATTATCAACTGCTATTTGTTTCATGATATTTAGTTCCTTGATATAATTGTCAGTATTTAATGGAAAACTGTTAAAAGTCTATGTATCACACTATTGAAAGCTGCTAATTTATGACTGAATGGGTGGACTGAACTATTATGAATTGTAATGTCTGTATGTGATGGTTTGTGAGATATAGAAAAATCATGTTTATTATTTATATTTGAAATTGTAAGTTCTAGAAAGTTTATAGACTTATTTTGTTCAATTTCTACTGTGAATTTGATTGATATTTTTATGAATTGAGTTGATGTAAATAATGAACTTAGTTTAGCTGGAGAAGCAAGCTGAAATGTCGTCTACATATCGGTGCCAGTACACAAATTTTTTACTAAAGGGGTGATATGAATTATTTTTTCTATATTATCCATGAAAATGTATGCTAAAAGGGGACTAAGAGGGTTGCCCATAATCGAACCATCTTTACTGCTATAAACCTCTCCATTGAAATGAAAATAATTTTGATTTAAAGAAACTCTTGATAAAGTTATGATATCAAAATGAATTATTGGACTAATATTATTGTAAGTGAGCAAGTTATAGTTTCATTAGGAGGTATACTTTTTTTTGGCCCGAGATGGTAAGGTCATGTTCGAATGGTCAGACAGTGTTGGACTCATCCCCACGGGAATGCCCACCAACCAAACCCACCTCAAACTCGCCGTTACTTCCGCCTTGGAATCACTACACTAGCATAGGGGAGGTTTGAGCTTCTCGGGATAATGAAAATTGATGTTATAGTAACGGTAAAACTTAAAATTAGGATGTATACTAGGAAATATATTTGTTGCATCGAGTGATATGACTTAGTTTTCTATCTAGAACATTATTAATTAGTTCTGTTGAATTTTTAATTGAAAATTGAGGTTTAAATAAACAATATAAGAATAGAGAAAACAATTAAGCTATACTATGCCATGAACCAAAAATTTCTAAACAAAAAAGAAATCACCAAAGAGACAAAAGTAAAAGTGTATAATACAATATATATCGACCAGTTTTAACTTATGGATGCGAATCTTGGACTATTACAAGTAAACAAAAAAGCAAAATACAGGCAGCAGAAATGAAATACTAGCG
>CAJUYG010002132.1:0-28801 GCA_910591675.1 Galerucella calmariensis | reverse complement strand
AAAAAATAATTTTTATCGCCAACCGTCAGTAAAGCGTCCAATTATCAGATTGATTTCCGGAAGTAAACAAACAGTTTACCTTCCTTTACTTTATCTGCCGCATTTGCGAACGAACGGACACAGTGGACACAGTGTAAGTATATGGAATATCTTTAAATTACGTTTTTCCATTTTGAATGATTAATTTTATTTAAGTTTTTATTCCGTTATACTTGGAGAATATTGGAATTTTTGTTAATCCCAAACCCTTGCTGTAAACTCTTTGTTTGAGAAGCAATAAATGTATTATTATTATTATTATTAAGATTTAAGCAAATTAAATTGTTCTATTTCATCGTTTAGTATGGATTTGTATCAAAAAAGCGTCATCTATTCAATTTCAAATTTATCAAATCAAATTTTTAGTATACCTATTATTGAGACTGTTGTACTCCATTTCGATACATCGTGAATGCGTTATTACTCCCCGTATTACAGTAGTTATGCATCCTGCAAGGTATGATACTTTTTGATTCAGTTCCCCTAATATAGACTTGCATTGAAGGGTGGTCATACATTCTTGGTCGTTGTTTTGTCTAGTTTCTTTCATCCACATTTCCACGGATTTATTGTCGACGTCATTATAAAGCTCACTGGGAATTGGCGGCACCCTAAAAGTACATACAAAATTGTGAGAATGCTGGGTAAGGAAGTAGGTACACAAAAAAGTGGGGTAAGTTTAAATCAGAAGGGAAATAATCGAAGGGAGTTTTGAAAATATTTTCAAAAACGTGATCGTTCAATTTAAAGGGACAATATCATTTGTAGACCGGATTCGGCGTATTTGTATTTCATCAGTGCAAGGTAGATATATTCCGTCCGAGAGCTTTATGAGAAGACGATGCTGAAATCACAATCAATACATATCATTCATTAAAGGAAATGTTGGAGTTGTGGTAACAGCTAAATTTTGGATCTTGGATATGAAGATCGTCTTATTATCCACAGAAATGGTCCCTCTCATTTTTTTCTAATTCGATAGTTTCATTTCAGCTGCTGCTCTGCCTGTAGGAATTCTGCTGTCTATGCAGGGGGCGGACGAATTGTTCCATAACTCGGCAAAAAATTGACATTTTCAAATGCTTCAAAGTTCATCACAATGTAAAGACCGGTATCTATCATTCCATGTGCTCGTCCGTAGTTGACAAAAATATTTTAAAAGGCGGTCAAAGTTTTTTTCCACAAGATTTTGAGACTATTTCATTAATCTGTTTATATATATTTTTTTTATTGGTGAACCATTTTACCTATTTAAAGCACGCCCCAGCGTGTTTAAATCGAACTTTAAAACTCGCGCGTGTTTTAAAGTTACTGTGGCAACATCAACAACTCGAGAAAAGTCTAAATCTATGATCTAAATCATGTCTAAATGACAATTTTTTTATTATTGATCTGACAGGAGTAGTTTGTAACGTCAAAACTTTTATTCGAACAATATTCAACAATGTCAAATTCATAAATTAAAATGGAAAGTGCCGTTGGTATTGTTTGAAATATTAATATTTCGATTTTTCAAATCTTAGGAAATGGTATTTAAATTGATACTATTGACATTCACAGAACTCAATAAGGTTGAACTTCCATCAAAATACAAATTAGCTTATGTTTTCCTCATTTCCATGACAACGCAAGGTATACATCATATACATCACGAATTCAACCATTTGACATTTAGTTCTTATTTCCATCTATGATTTCCATTTCTTGTTGTTGTAGTAGTTATAGAACAGTATTTATAATTTCAAAGTGCCCAATAAAAAAATAGCGTAAAGTATTCGTGGATAACTGGTCTTTAAAACACTTGCTATATTTATATGTTTTAAAGACCTTAATATCCACTTATACTTTAATATACTATTTTTATCCTAATTTTTTTTTTAATAATGGAATGTTAGGAGGTCTTGAATGATCTCAGATTTTTTTTTAATTTTTTTTGCGTTTTGATGAAAAATTGATTTGTTTATTTACATTTTTCAGCCGTTTTCGGAATTCTGTACAATCTGTGGAAAAAGCGCGATTTAAAAATGTATCATCCTATATATTGCTTTTCAATGCACATCATTTCAAAGCTTAGAGTGTCTAGTTTTCAAATGTACTTTTTGATTTTGGATAAAATCCAATCATTTTCGAGAAATCAGGGAAATTGATCACACCGGTGAGAACCGGACTTTTTTTTAAATAAATAAACAAATCAATGTTTTATCAAATCGCAAGAAAGATATTAATAGTTATTTACGTAGCTAGTTATGAAAAGTGCGATATTGTTCAATTAGCGTAATATTTGCCAAAACGAGCGCTAGCGAGTTTTGCAAATTACGCAAGTTGAACAATGTCGCTCTCTTCATAACGTGTTTACGTACAAAGTTTTATCTAATTCCGCGCTTTTATAATATTCAATAAAATTTTCAATTAGAATGAAAATATTAAGGTAGAATCAAATGGTGTTATGGAAGTGTTACTATGCACAAAACAGTCTGTTTTGTGTTACTATGGAAGCAGGTCTTGGAGTATTGTTACTATGGAAGCAAACAACGATTTTTTAAATTAAGTCAAAACAAGTCAGAAATAATTACTTGAAATGTCTTCAGGTAGCGAATCAGACATTCCATTTGAAGTAAGAGAGTCTGCAAATGCTGCAGTGGGTAGTTTAATACCCGAAAAATCAAGAAGTAGATACGCCCTGGCCTACCAAAAATTTGAAAAATGGTGCGATTTGAAAAATATAAAGAGCATCAACGAAAAGGTACTACTTGCTTATTTTGAAAATTTAAAAACATTAAAGGCGTCGACTTTGTGGACTACATATTCAATGTTGAGATCTGAGCTCACCGTGCGCAAAAATGTCGATATCAAGAAGTACATTATGCTTTTGGCTTGGCTGAAGAGACGGTCAGCAGGATACCATGCAAAAAAATCGGAGATTTTGACGAAGGAGGATGTAGAAAGATTCATAAAAGAGGCTGAACACGAAATATTACTATTTACAAAAGTACGACTTAATTTAAGATATGTTTATAATTTATTATTAAATAAATCTGTTCCTTAGGTCGCAATGATAATAGGGATTGCGGGAGCCTGCAGGAAGGCTGAACTGACGTCCCTACGAGAAGGAGACGTATTTGATGAAGGCACCTTTTTTAAAATAACAATTCCAGAAAGCAAAACACACGTTATTCGCGAATTTGTGGTCACTGCTGGAAATATTGCTGGTGTCAATCTTGTTGACCTCATCAAAAAGTATAGAAATATTAGACCTCTTGCTGTAAAGCATGACAGATTTTTTGTGCGATATTATAATGGAAAATGTGGCATACAACCCGTGGGCATGAATACCATTGGAAAATTACCAGCAAAGATTGCTCAGTACTTGGGTCTACCTAATGTTAAAGGATATACAGGACATTGTTTCAGACGCTCGTCAGCGTCTCTCCTGGCAGACTCAGGAGCGGACATTCTGAAAATAAAGCGACACGGAGGATGGAAATCCAACAGTGTAGCGGAAGGCTATGTTGAAAGCTGATTAGAAAATAAAAGAAGGATTTCAGAAAACATTCTGGGCCAGGACCCTGGCACACATGTAGATATCACAGCTTCAAATGACATTAACATTAGACAAGAAGTTCAAGAGAATATTCACCCAGAAAATGGACTAACTTTGAATAACTGTGTCCTCAATAATGTTGTTTTCAATGTTTATACATCTTAAAATTTTATTGAATTGGAATAATGAGTTTAAATAATAAAATAATTGTCAGTTTTTACAGTAAAAAATGAATTATTCTTTGAAACTGAAACAGTTACGTAAAGTTTTTACATAACTACTTTTCATAACTGTTATACAAAAAGGTTATGAAAAATGTGACGTTACCTAACGTCAAGGAGTGACGTAAAGTGTCACATTTGATAGCGGAATTAGATAAAAAAAATTCTGAGATCATTCAAGACATCCTAAAGGTTCCATTATAAAAAAAAATTAGGATAAAAGACTATTAAAAAAAAAGAACATATTAATGAAATAGTCTCAAAAGCTTTTGGAAAAAAACTTTGACCGCTTTTTAAAATATTTTGGTCAAGTACGAACGAGCTTCAAGTGACATGAAATGATAGTTACGAGTCTTCCCATTTTCACAAAACAGTCCAATCAACGGAAAATGTCAATTTTTTGCCGAGTTATGGAACAATTCGTTCGCCTGCTTACAAGTTGCAGCATTGCATTGACAGCAGAATTCCTACAGGCAGCTGAAATGAGGAGACTTTTAGGTCTCATTATCTCGATAACTA
The DNA here is from genome assembly GCA_910591675.1 of Galerucella calmariensis. Taxonomy (NCBI): domain Eukaryota; kingdom Metazoa; phylum Arthropoda; class Insecta; order Coleoptera; family Chrysomelidae; genus Galerucella; species Galerucella calmariensis. Next base: position 24,481 of record CAJUYG010002132.1, on the reverse strand, counting down.
TCAAATTTTAGAAAAAAATGAAGGGTACCACTTTTGTAGATAATAAGACGATGTTCATTTTTTATTTAAAGAAAAATTCTCTAATTCGCATATTTAGCCAGATATTAGTGAGAAACCCATTTTCCAGGGTTTAGGGGGCCATTTTCCCCCCTTCCGTAAACTCTATCGCGTTAAGTTTTTTCTCGTTTAAAAACACTTGCCGTGACCCACAAATTGAGCCCAAAATGAAGTCTTCAGCGACATTTCAGGAACTTTCGATATTTTCAGGTGTTCAGTTACTGGACTAGTGATATGGGCGGTAAAATGTAGAGACGCGCCACGCGATAATATTGATGAGAAGAACTGTTTGATGACTGCTACCTTGAATTTATATCTAAATATTTTTGAACTGAGTTAATTGGTATTGGTAAAAACTCATGGGTTGATCGAGTAACCGATATCAGTTAACTGTAACCATAATCACGTAAGCATTTACCGTCGTGCCAAAGAATACACCAACATACAAGAAGCGAATCTTTGGAAAAGACGTGCCTGTGGAAGCCATCTTTCATCCCGTCATAATAATATGTCATACGATCACTTGTGGACCTATTTTTTATGGTCTTTACAGACCCAAATTAAGGTCATTTTAGATTAGACAATTTCTTGTGCAATATTTAGTTCAATTTTTGAAACAATTTCTGGAATGGATTTCTTGTGTGAAATATTGGCCAACTGTTTCAAGCCATTTTAGACTATTCCAATTTATTGAACAATATTTAGTTCAAGACTCTGCGCAGTGATTTGATTTGATGTTGATATTATATCAAGGGCGAGATGTATCAAACACTTAAGGCCGATTCATGCAACGTGTATTATATGTTGCTTTCGTTTATTTGGGCTTCAAGCACTTGTGCGTGACGCCTCAGTCGTCACGACTTTTGAGCAAATCGAACACGATTTTTCAGGATCCTCAAAACCACCTGACATGTGCCAATGCCAATGAATTTCCTGTGTTGTTAGGAAGCACAGTTTTCAATTATAATGTTTTTGATGATAAAATTTTGCATATTTAGATATTTTTAGTGAGATTTAAATCGTAGTAAATCGTAATCGGCACAATCTTAACCTTTAAATTAACGTCAAACCGGACAAACGTCAAATATTTAATGTCCGTGGCTTGAAGCTCATAAGGTATTTTTTCGCGAGATCCCGTTGATATAACGGGAACTGTTATTCAGTTCCCACTGCATTTTTGCGATAGAACGGTAATAGGGGAGTATGTTTATGACGTAATTTGTGACGCAATAAGTTATAAAACGGGATCTCTTTCAGTTCCCGCATCTAGGAGTATGGTTACTGGCGGTTATAGAAATTTAATTGTCAGGAGTGACATTTCAAAATTAGAATAATTCATTATTTTATGTATAATATCCACGGAGGTTAGATAATACAATTATTTATTTAGGTAGATAATATCTGAGACAACAAAATAATTACTTTGATTCACTTCAATTTTCAATGGAACAAGAGGAACAAGTAGAATTGATGTTAAATAATAGAGGTGAAAATTTTCACGTTATTGTTGATATATTAACAGCAAACGAGTTGTTGAATGGTGAGTTATGGGACTTTCTTTAGTATTGGCTGAAGTTAAACATTTCAAATACTTTCAGATCCCCTCAAAGCAGATCAGTATATCGAAGAACTGAGACATCAGGGAGGTTCGGCCAGCACCAGGTTTCACGATCCACAACCAGGAACAAGCCAAGTTAGTAATAATTTTAGTGGTGAAGAAATTAATAAAATTTGGACTTCAACAAGACCAACACAGGAGGATGTAGAAGCCACAGAATTATTTTTAAAATTGCGTACGAAGTACGCTGATAAGTTCGATGACAGGAAAACTGTTAAATCCCATTTATGGCAAAAAATTGCAAATGAAATGTCAGAAATGGGAGTATTTGTGGGTGAAGGCAAAGAGGTTGTAGAAAAATTAAGGTTAAAATTTAGCAACCTACAAAAACAATACCTTCTACATGTAAAACATATGAAATCTACAGGCGGAAGCCAGAAGGATCCACCACCTTTTTTTGATGTTATGCATGGCATCCTTGGAGGAAAAGATAAATGCAACCCTACCAATCTTCAAGATTCCTTGGAGCATGTCACCACAGAAGCTGGAATGGATTGTGAAGAGGAGACCCAAAGTACCTCAGATGAACTTAAAAGGCCCTGCAAAGATAGAGATAACATACAAAATAGGTTTAAGAAGTCAAGCCAATACCAAAGCCAGTCACAGACCCAGAGACCAAAGAGTACCAATATTAAATTGTTGGAGTTGGCTGTCTCTGAATCTGAGGATAGGAAAAAACATATGTCAAATTTAGAAAGTTTGCTGGAAAGACAGAATAATCAGAGAGATGCACTTTTGGGTAAACTTGATAAAATAATCGATGTTATGTCCAGAAAACGACATCGAGAAGAATCGGATTCAGATTAAAAAATCTGGAAAACTCCAATTATTCATTTTCATGATTTGTTTTTAGACCTATACTATTTACTCCTATTCTAGTTTATTAAGTTGTTTCTCATTGAAGTAATCTTCCAGAGTTCTAGTGTTTATATGTGCAAAGAAGTTGTTATATATATTTTTTTTGTGTTAGTATTGTTGTTACTTTATTGTATAAAAAGAACATATTTTTATTTTGTTAGAGTATGTTAGTTGCATTTAAATATATGATTACTGATCAGTACATTGCTATTTAGTGATACCTCTCACCGCCAATTACCATTACCATCAATTTCCTAGTTATCATTAAAATAAATTCAAAACTTTACATTGGTTGACCAATTAAACTTTCATTTTAAAAGTTTAAATTTGATTAATATAATGTAAATTATTACTAAGATTGTTTTGATGCTTTCCTTGTATTAAATAGGGTATTCAACAAACAAACAAACAATACAATAATATGTGGTTTTGATTTAATATATTTATGAGCAATGAATTTATAAGATGAAAAAAAAAATTTTACAATGATAGAAATATGTCAACACATAAAAATTAAATATTTCTTCTCCGTTGTCTAGCATCCCACAAATTTTCCATTATATTATTTCTCTTTACTTCTCCCAACAAATTTTGTAGCCTATCATCATCAGAAAAATCTTCTGCAGGGTAGGGTTCTTCAAAATATTCTACACCATCCCACTGATCGTGATTGATAATGCAGAAATTATGCATAACACAAGCAGCTAAGGTAATTTCAATAGCTTTGCTGACTGAATATGTATTTATGTATCTGAGTCTGGCCCATCTTCCCTTCAAAAATGCAAAGGCATTTTCTATACTGACTCTGGCTGATGCTAAGCAAAAATTAAAATATTTATGTTTGGCACTTAAATTTTTTCCCTTGAATGGAACCATCAGCCATACTCTTAAAGGGTATGCACTATCTCCAATGATGTGGGATGTTTTTGTTGGAAAATACTTACATTTTCCATGTTGTTCAATCTCCCTGTACAATGATGCATAAGAAAAAACCTAAAAGATAATATTAACAATTTCACTCTTAAGGAATCACTAGCAGTTTAACTTACTCTTGCATCATGTGCACATCCTGGAAATCCTACAAAAACATATGTAAATAATTTTTCAGCTGTACATATAGCTGTTAAATTAATTGAATGGTGTTGAAATCTATCAATATAACTGTCTTGCTGTAATACTGGTACTTTCAAATTTATATGGGTACCATCAATGGCTCCGAAAACTCCTAAAACATTCTTTATATAAAATATTGAAGTGATTACTAGTATATGAGGCAAAATAATCGATAATTATAAAACACTAACCTGAAAATGACGGAAATCCATTTTGAATATGAGTTTGATCAATATCTGTTTGTGGCCACTTTATATATTTATATTTTAGTCTACATGCAACATATAAGCAGGCATTAACAATTACCATCACACTGGACTGCACGATACCAAATCTATCTGCAACCGATATGAGGGGATCTTGATGGGCAATATACCACAAAAATATTAATAAGTTTTTCTCTGGAGCAAATGGGAAATTTCCACCTCTATACTTTTTTTTTAATAAAAAATGTTGATCATTGTGCAACATAACAGCTAGTAACTGCGAAAAAGTGTTTATTTTCATTCTAAAAAGCTGAAAAAACACCGTTTCATTATATTTGTCTAACCAATCCATATGATTCACCCTAGGGTGAAAATAATCATCCGAAACTCGTAGCCTGACTGAACTGTGCAACGTTACTTGTGATGACATAACTACAGGAAGGCTAGTATCAAAAAAATCGTCAATTATAGTTAAAACTAGAGAAAACATTTTTCAAATGATAGAAACAATTTGTAACTTTTGTCACTTTTTATTGAGGTTATGTTTATTTAATATTGTTGTCAAGTTAAATATATCCGGTTAACCGGTTTATTTTCGCGGGAGATCATGAACGATAACAACCTTTCAAATTTCTTTGGTGGGGGTATAACCGCTCTGTTACCGACTTCACATCAACGGGATCTCGCGAAAAAATACCTATAGTTTTCGGTATGTGCTTGAGGGGCAAGGGGAAGGTAAGACTAGGCGTCACGCCCGGTAATAAACGAACGGAATTCAGTCACTACGAGCTGCTACTAGCAGCCAAAAGTAAATAATCGAAAACGCTTATAATTATTATATTTTCATTACATTATAACTACACTTCAATTACATTATCACTGCCTAATCAAACCAGTTCATGGAACGAATTAATTATGAACTGACAGGACTGGCAGTTGATAAACGTCATATTATTTGAATCGTTTGTGGTTGTGCTAGAAGGTCAGCTATTTACAATTATTTGGAAGTTATGAGGTTCTCTCAGCAAAAATGTGTTGGAATATATCAGTTTCACTTTTTTGAATGTATTAGTGGCTGGTCGAACTAGAAGGAGACCTCGGAATGACAGCTGTAACATTTTTGGCGCAAGCGATTTCATGGTTTTTACCATAGACATAGACATTATATTATATTTCTCTATGGTTTTCACTAAAAATATAATGTAATTATAATTTATGGTTGAAAGTAGACCAGCTTCTTAATGCAATAGTGTAATTGAAATTCAATAATGTGGTTGCATGAACATCATATAGGAAACTATAGTAATTAACTTTTTTTAATGTAAATGTAGTTATAATATAATGAAAATGTAATGATAATTAACGTTGCATGAATCCGCCTTTAAACTCGGAACAATTGAACGTAAATAAACTTGCGTACTATACGTTAAATAACGCACCTGTTTTTCACGTTGAATTTTTTTCTTGGTCGGGCCTAGGACCACAAAGATTAAAATCCCGTTCACCACAGAATACTTCAAATGTCTATGGTGCTAGGCGCGAGATTCAAACTACAAAAATATCGCCTACAAAGATAAAATTATTTGAATGAAAATGCCATTAGTTTAAAATTCGCGCTCAACCAAAAATGACTGATGACTTAATGAGTATACGTTCATAATACATCGAAAACTGTCCATTTGTCAGTCAGGCGACGGGTTAAACGCTTTTCGTGATGCGTTTGTGAATTATTTTTAATTTTTGTCTTAAAATTTTCGTAGAAAAAATTGTATAGGTATACACCATGGTGGTGAAGACATTTATAAGCCTCGCACCTTATTCCGCGCGGTCAATAATAATAGTCTTCACCACCTTGGTTTATAATATACTTTTTTTCAGTGTGATTCGAGTAAAGCTGTTTGCATTTCCTAGTGTATGCCAGAGTTAGCCGTCACCTTCAAGGTGATATATTTTTGTCCCAGAAGCGAAGCTCCGTGATTAGCCTCGGTCGCAGAAATTGAGACGTTAAATAACCGATTACAAAAAAAATTGAGAGAATCAAAAATAAGCAAAAATTTACAGTGTTACTTTAATTCCTATACCACTCGATTTCCTCGTAGCTCTACTGTATCATACTGTATTGTGATTGATGCAGTAACGAGGTCACGATTCGAATACGGAGCCAGTGATTTACCAGATTATTTCTTATCAAATCCCATATTAGTCCAGTAACTGAAGGGGCAAACGGCAAACCTATCAATATATTTGTCCAATAATTTTTTTTGGCTTGATTTGTAGGTCTTGACAGGTATTTCAAAGGGAGAAAAAATTCTCCAAGATTGCCCCTTGGCTAAGGGCCCAAAATGGCCCCTTTAAGTCCCCAAAAAACGGTTTTCCACCAATATCTCCCGAAATACGCAAGTTAGACAATTTTTGTTTAAATAAAGAATGAAGGTCGTTAATTTATCTACAAAAATGTTCCCCATCATTTTTTCGCGACGCTAGACGTTAGACGGAGAGCTGGCTACAGAAAAAACAATGTATAAAATTATTTTTGATGTTTTAATTTACACCATTAGAAAGAGCATGCTTTTAGCTAGAAAATGATCCCTCTCTAAATTGTTTTCATTGAAAATTGAATAATTTATAAAACCTCAAACAGCGGGTGAAGCGCGGCGTCTTAAGCGTGAAGCGCGCTCGGGACCACGAAGTTCATCGGCGTCTGCCTCGGTGTTATCATTCGTTTTTTTGTCTGCCATTTTGGATTTAGTTTTAATTAATATTAAATAATTATTTGGCGTAACTTTTAATAATGAGGCTTATCATTTTTTTTTCACAAAAAAAAACACCACTTTGTTGCCGTCTGCCGACCATTTTACTTCCATGAAAATGTCTGCCAATAATTTACACATTTCCTAACAACAAATCCTACATATTGACACAACTTTTATCCGTGAGTCTTATCATTTTTTTTTTCTTTCAAAAATTATCGATTTTGATCGGCTATTACGTACTTAATCTTCCTAACCACGCAGACAGACTGGGTGCTTAGTGTTTGAGAACTTTAATCGAACTTATCCAGCTAGTCAAATATCATGTACCTTATACATTGTTTTTTCTGTAGCCAGGCTCTTAGACTATGTCAAGACCTACAAATCAAGCCAAAAAGAATTATTGGACAAATTATATTGATAGGTTTGCCTATTTTCAGGTCTTCAGTTACTGGACTATATCTTCATCTTTTCTGTCTCGATCTGTCGAACTTTACCGATACTGTAATCGAGTCGGGTCATCAATAACATTGAAAATATATGTAAATTTATTTTTGTATGCATTTCATTCAATTGCACGTAAACAGGTTTTTTCAGATAAAATACACTTGGATAATTTGTGGGATCTCGCAGTAATAACTTCTTAATTTGCATGTTATATACGTGATAATGTGTCATAAACAGAAAATGTGCGGCTCACATGAATCAGCTTGAATGATGACCGTGTCATATAATAATCTTAATTATAATTTATATAATTAATTAAACTGACGCAAATTCCTCGCCCGATTTAAATCAGTTAATCTAGATAAGCTGCAATACGAGATTGTGAAAAAGCATTGCAATTAAACAGTAATACATTATTTTTATTTTCGCATCTATACAACAGTGATGATGAGAGACACCTATACAGGATGTCTCTAACCTAATTTGCTTTTCATCCAAAAGTTTCTCGTTAGGAAGCTTTCCTTGAATATAATGATAAGTCAGTTTTCTTAAAAGCATGTTTAAAAAATTTGCCACCTACAAATATTGTATAATGAGTATAAAAATAATGAGAAGCTGTCAACATTATTTTTGTGAAACTTAATTTTAATTTTCAGTATTTTTGTTATTCAATATTATTTTATGACTACCACCATCTTTACAGTACCTGGTTGGCTTTGACGAATGGAGAAGAATTGAAATTACGTCAAACTGCTTTGAAGCTTAAGAGTTATTTTCATTGTTGTAGCGTGAAAAAGTTGAAAAATAGTATATTTTACACTACTACCTGGAAGTTGACAATTAATTCTTCTTATCTAGCCAATTGAGAAGTTGAATTTCACTATTAGTGGTTGATAATTTTTTCTATTATTAACCTAGGTCAATAATAGACAAATTCAAATATTTTGAGAATTCAGGGATAGTATGGTTCAACAAAAACTTGTGCAGCATAATTTTTTAAACTCAGGAGATTGTCTTTAATATATTTGCTGTTTGAAATTAGCTATCAAGATAAAATTATTTGGATAAAAATTGCATTTGTTTCAAATTCGCGCTCAACCAAAAATGACTGATGACATAACGAGTACGTTCGTAATACATCGAAAACTGACAGTGTACTTGTCAGTCAGACGTCGGGGTAAACGCTTCACGTGGTGCGTTTGTGAATTCTTTCTCATTTTTGTCTTAAATTTGGCTAGTATAGTGGAAAAAATTGTATATACGCTATGGTGGGGAAGACATTTACACCGTACACTAACTGCCGACAAGTAAATTCACTACGTCGATTTATGGGTTACCGAAAATTTCCTTACCTCTCCTATCGTCTGGCGAGTTCTGGCTAGTTTAAAGCGAGTATTGACTGTTGTATTATGGTAACAGACGTGTAAGGCGCCAGAGAAAAGATGTACCAAAATTTTCAAACATTCCGACGTAAATTTACTTGTAGGTAGTTAGTGTACGGTGACATTTATAAGCCTCGCACCTTATTTCGCTCGCGAAATAATTTTGGTGCGCGGTCAATAAAACTAGTCTTCATAACCTTGTTCTATGATATACTACGAAAAGGGGGAATGCTTTTTTTAACAATTAATATTGGCAATTTTCAAAACTTCGCCGTTTTTTCATTAAGTGTCCAATAGGGCATGAGCTTATTGAGGATCAGATTTTTTTTGGGTCATATATTAAAAGGTTTTTATGGGTCTCAAACTGTAAGTAACTTTAGGCCTCTAGATGCTTTTTATAAAGCGTTTTCGATTATTTACTTTTGGCTGCTAGTAGCAGCTCGTAGTGACTGAATTCCGTTCGTTTATTACTGGGTGTGACGCCTAGTCTTACCTTCCCCTTGCCCCTCAAGCACACACCGAAAAGTATGAGCTTCAAGCCACGGACATTAAATTTGACGTTTGTCCGGTTTGACGTTTATTTAAAGGTTAAGATTGTGCCGATTACGATTTAATACGATTTAAACCTTACTAAAAATATCTGAATATGCAAAATTTTCTTATCAAAAACATTATAATCGAAAGCTGTTCTTCTAACACAGGAAATTCATTGGCATTGGCACATGTCAGGTGGTTTTGAGCATCCTAAAAAATCGTGTTCGATTTGCTCAAAAGTCGTGACGACTAAGGCGTCACGCACAAGTGCTTGAAGCCCAAATAAACGAAAGCAGCAATTGTCTCACTATTTTTCAGATATTTAAGATGCAATAGTCCACTTTTACAATCTATTCAGTAAAATGCTTATTTTAAATGGCCATAACTCCCATTTTATCAATCGTACATAAAGCCGTGAAAAACTGCTTAAAAATGAAAATTTTTTGGATGTAAATCGAAGTTTTCCCCAATATCCAAGTAGCGCATCTCATGAAAAACTGAAAATAAACTTTCCGTTCCAAAAACCGGCAATTTTTCCAATAGATAGGTTTATTTTTGCCCCACCCCCCTTAAGGGCTCCCCCCCCTCTAAGGTCTGCTTCCAAAGCTCTATTATCGGGTTTGACACGGCTTCCTTAACAAAATTCAATTTATTTCAAGTGGCTGCAATTATATTCGAATTAATTAGCCTACTTGACAGGATTCACATGCTATGAAAATTAATATTTTTTTCTACTAGCGTGCGAAAAGTCCAATTTTCCGCAATCTTTTCAGTGTGGAAAGATTCACTTTTCCGCACTAGTGCGGAAAAGTAAATTTATTAAGTTTTTGGCGAGTATACTGGCATTTGCATATTAAAAAAATACATTTGTAGGATTGTAGTTCACCAAATGACTGAGAAATTAAGAAATTCATTAGAATTCTGCTATATTTTCAAAAAGAAGCTCATGCTTCGATAATTTTTCAATGGCTCTGGTATAAGCCTCATCAACTGAATATCAAATAATAATAATTAATTTCTCGATATGTATTTAATAATAAATGTTTCATTATGTTAACTTTTGGGTTTTTTTTCCGCAAGCTAGTAGAAAAAATAGTGTACCTAACGCGTGCGTAAAATGATACTTTTCCGTTAGGAAGGTTGTTGATAATCTTCATTCTTTTCCAGAAAATGAAACAGATTATATTATTTCTTTCGAAAGCAGTGTTTAATATCGAATTCAGACAGGATCACATTTTTTTGGAAAATATCTTTTAGTTTTCCAATCTTATGTGAAATTTGTTAAAAATCTGATACACAAATTAATGTTATCCGTTGCCACTCGATAGTGACGGTAGTACAAAATACGGATTTGTAGTAAACAATTTATCTCTGCAAACAGTGTACCAAATTTAAAGTTTGTAGAAAGTGGTTATTTAAGATATTATGCTAAAAAAAATAAAAGTTAACAGCGTGTTATTCTCAGGGCGCTAGCTCCCTCAAGATGAACTTTTGAATACAGGTAAGTTAGGTTAGTTTGCGTTTGGCGAGTTTTTGAACACCCACAATTGTGTCCAATAAATTCAAAATAATAAGCTTCTGCAGATGTCAATCTGCATATTTGAACTAAACTCACCTATTTTGCTGATATTTTAAAAATACATTCAGTGGCAATTTATTTCTTTGTCGCATATTCCCACAAAAGTTAGCTTTAGGCGTAGAAGTGTGCTTCGGCGATTCAACACCATTAAATAGACACTCTAATTCACTTTCACAATCACTCGATAGAGAATTATTAAAATTAGCAGCGGCTTCATCTTCTCTAACACGTGCGAGCACCGCGGGAGCAGACTTACTCTGTTCATCTAAAGAAAAATTTTCAGAAAACGAATGCGGCGGAAGGGATTTTGTAGTGTATTCGAAAGAATCTTCAGTTTTGTCTGTTTTGTATGAGTAGCTATCATCTACCGTCACCTCTTCACTAGTATTAAGATATGTGTTTGTCCCTGGCACATCTTCGGAATACTGATTAGAACATGCTTTCAGTTTGGAATTTGAATTAAATAAATTTCTGCTAACTTTAGGAGAGTTTTTAATATAACGTGATTTTCGTACTGGGTCAGTCTTCATTAATTCCATATCTTTGTCACTTCTTTTAGGTTTCGTTTCAGTTTGAACTAATCGTTTCACTAAATTATCCTTTTCTGGAGTGGATTTTTCTTTAAAATTACAGCTCAGATTTTGTTTCACGTTCTCCGACGTTAATTCTTTGAAAATATCTTTAGGGATTCTTTGGGAAGTCGCTTCTTTTTTTGGCGTCGACGTGTTATTTTTAGTATTTTGTTGTTGAAGGTTTGGAGAAGTTTCCGTGTCTGAAAATCCAGAATCTTGGCTTCCTGGACTGGTGGATACTTCTCGCCATTCCATCGATTCGCTGCCCCACCATACTTTACTTGGACTTCTTTTAAATTCTGTCATTTTTAAGGCAGTTGTCTGAAACAAAAATAAACATTAAATTTGCTAGCCATAAAATTTGTTCAAACGGTTAATTGAATTTTGTCTACATGATTATTTTTTTAATGATTCTAGTGACTAGGTAATAACAATTGTATTTTTTTATTCGACAGGTACAAACAAATTGAGTCATCGCATTTCAAAGCATATATCTGCTCGCTGTCACATCGCGTTAATACCAAGAATATTTTAATATTCAAGTTATAGATCGGAATGCTTTATTGTTATAGATTGCCGTTATATCAATAATGGCAATAGTAATTGGAGGCGCATAAAAAATACAATCAAGAGTAAATTATTTGTTTTGTAAATTTAATGACATAGTTTCAAATCGTTAGTTGTATTACATTGCGTATCCTTAATATTTTATTTTTTACTGCTTATCTATGACTAATAATAAATAATAATATACAGAGCGTCCATAAAAAAGCGCATAAATTTATAGTTGAATAAACTTTGATATAAAAAACACTCAAACAACACTAAGCCAAAAAAAAAACACGAAACAGTCAGAAATCCTACTTGAGTTAACTGTATAAACCCTCACTTCGTGGAATCTACTCATCATATGGTTTTAAATGAAACTAACTGTTTCTAAATGACTCCACATTATATTTAAAAAAATGTGTAAATTGCAAGTAAATTATTGACAATTGACAATTTACTTGCAATTTACACATTTTTTCAAATATATTGTGGAGTCATTTAGAAACAGTTAGTTTCATTTAAAACCATAGAAATCCTACTGTTAAACTTAGGTTTTCCTGATCATCGCCAAATATTTCTTCGGCGCCAGCTTCACAGGGTCGCTCAGGGTGGTCCTGGCAAGACTGCAACCTTTCCATCCCATCTCTTAAGGGATTGAGCATGGGTGTAACGTTTGGCTAGTTCCGCAATTGCCAAAGTTGTTAGGCTGTAGGTGTCACTGGGCCCTAAAATTTTTAGTCCAGCCGCTTCCCTGGTTAAAGAATCGGCAATGCGGTTTCTTTTACTGCTGTCGTGCCCCGTAACCCACCTCAGGATAATATTGTTATCTGCTGAGGCGTTAGCTAAACCTTGGTGCCATTCTAGCACTAACTCCGATAAAACACGTTCAACCGGCGTGATACTGAGCGCAAAACATGATACCTAAGTATCAATAGTTGCAGTAAGCGGCTGAGCTCCTGCAAGTTAGAGGCAAATAATTGCCGCTGCGGAGGTTTAAACTGTCTTTCCCCAGTAGCGTGTATGATACGTATACGCAGATAAAGACAGAAAAACATCTAGTTGTCTGGTTCTTTCTCTCCCACCGAAGTTCAGACGGATATTCCCACTTATGTCACCTTATGCCACCTATGTCTTGTTGCCTCTATCTGTAGTATCTATATGGGCTCAACAGTTGAGAGGAAGCATCCCATATGTCGCGACCGCTGAGTCAGCATCTCAACCGTTGAACCCGTCTAAATGCGACCATTTCAATAAGTAATCCTAACCGCTGGCCCAAACAGAAAAAGCAATTTAACCAAGGGGAAATATTATCTTCAAATCCCGTGATGTTATTTGCATAACAACTGTCTTTAAATGTCTCTTACTCAGTTCCAATATCGTGGTTGATAGTACAGGGAATGAAGCTCAAAAAAAGGTAAAACCTCGCAATTTTTTCGTCCAGCGACTTGAAATTTTAACAGTAGGTAGGTGATAGCCGAAGGTTCAAAATCTATATCGAACCGAAGGGCGCTAAACGGTTTTTAGGGGTGAAAACTACCCTTATTTGTCAAAAATCATAAAATAACATTTTAAACCTGAAAATGGGTAAGATTTGGTTTGGATAAGTTGAATAATGATTGTTTTGAGCTTTGGAATACAATTTCATCATATTTCAACCCTTAAAAAGCAGCCCCTGTTACAGCTTAATGTAAAAAAAATCACGAATCCTTAAAAAATGATTTCGCCTCTGATTTTGATTTGCATAAAAATTTGGGATTAGGCTCAACTCACCCTCTGCTTTATATATCATGTCATGCCGACGAGCCCTGATTGTTTCTTAGGGGTGAAAACTACCCCTAAATGTCAAAAATTAAAATATAGCATTATAAATCTTAAGATAGGTGAAAATTGATTTAATTAGTAAAATGATGAATTTGTTACATTTCAAAATACAATTTCATACTTTTTCAACCCTTAAAAATCAACTGTTATTAGTGTTATATGTAAAAATTTTTGCCAAGAGAAAAATAATTGATGCTAATAGGATTTTGCTCAATAATTCTGTTGTAAAAAAAATGTGTCACGTGCATTAAGTAACTTTTCAACCTTTAAAAACCACCCTTCACAACATTCACAACAGCAATTTTTATAAACTATTGTAATAGATATAAATTGAAAAAAGTAGACTTAAGTACAAAAAAAAATTTATTAACATAAAAATGCGCTGTATTTTCACATAGATTAACATAAATAAATGATTACATTTATAATTACAAATACAATTAATATGATTTTTAAATATTTGTATTATCAGTTTGATCTTCATCGTGGTCGATGTCATCTTCATCTTCTTCGATCATTGGTGGACTATTATTGCAGTCTTCACCTGAGCACCCAGAACGGTTTTGTACATTATTATGCTTCCAAGTGTACTATACTATACTATTGGAATTTTTCGAAAAAAAAAATCGATTGGTTTTTTTAACGTATTTCCTTCATTTTTGATGATAAAAAGTTTATTCAAAAACGATTTTGTAGGGTTTTTCAAGAACTACAAGGATCTGTAAGTTAAATCTCTTTAGACCCGTTCGTTTTTAAATGGGGTGAGTTTAAAGGGCTAAAAAAAGGTGGTGCTCGTGCGTAAATAGACGTTTTACACGGCTATATCTCGTCAAATATTAACTGTACAAAAAATCTACTTACAGGAAAATTTTTGTCATAAAAAAAGCTACAATTTCGTTTTTTAACTTTGCTTGTACCTCTAATATTTTCGGAGTTATTTTGAAAGAAAGGGTAAAAAATACAAAATTATGAAAAATAATTTTTTACTTTAAGCCATAATTTTTCTAAAACTATGAATTTTAAATTGGTTAAACTTCTTGGACATATTAACCATACATGTACAAAGAGAATTGCACAAGGGTAAAGATCAATTTTAATTAAGGGGGTAGTTAGGGGGTTGTTCTCACCGATTTTTTTATATAAAAAATTCAGTACTGACATTATTTTTGTCATAATTCACTCAATTTTGATGCTACAGACCTTTTTTTTTTAAAGAAAGGTCTAATTATACTTTTTAAGAAATATTCCATGAGTTTTCTACGAAAAATGCATCATTTTTCCGGTATTTGACTTTGAATCTATCACATTTTGCATATGGGAAAAAAAGCTAATCATTGATGGGCCATATCTTGGTTCCTATTGGTTTTAGAGAAATTATAAAAAAAGTGTCTTGCTTGTTTTTTCAAAAGCTACAATTTTGCTCTCCACAGTTTTTTTGATAAAATGCATAATTTTCGAGTTATCCGCGAAAAACATATCAAAAACGTCTTTTTTTTCCTCTAAAAAGCGTTACTTTCAATCGCGAATAACTTAGAGAATATTGATTTTACAAAAAAAATTTATATACCTAACATTTTTTGCTTAGAATCACTTTTCCAATCGATTCCTGTGGTTAAAATGTAATAAAAAATTTTCACCCCCAAGGCTTTAGCGCCCTTCGGTTCGATATAGATTTTGATCCTTGGGCTATCACCTACCTTCTGTTAAAATTGCCAGGTGAAATGCCAACCTCCATTTGAGTTGGTGTTCTTTTTCTAGCCAGTATTCTCGCTCAGAACGTGACATGTACAATCATTGGCCCATATTTTGTTGATGAAAATTTAACAAGAAAATTGTATCTGCAGGAGGTTATTATGTTATTCAAAATCTAAAGTCCACACTAGCGGACTTGACAATAACCGTGACTTAAAAGTCAGAAATGACCCGCTACAATATGCGAAGGACGTCAATGGAGAGCAATTTGAACTATAAATTTTCATTGTTTTGTTTTTTTTAGAGTGTACCTTTATTCTTCATCAATTATTTTGTAACTCTTGCATTTTTGTCCCACCTGTATAAATTTAAATCAACTTGTGATCATTTTCGGAACCGTAAAGAAAATTGAAAAAATGGTAATATTTGAACAAAAACTGGTCCTGACTTCAAAAGTATTATTCTATAAAAAAGTAAACTGAAATGATCAGTCAAGCTAATTCGGGATTTCATTTGACTAATAATGAATGTATGCGTTATTTTATGTTCGCACTGTACTCAAGCTCCTTATTGTATGAGTATTTTCATAGAAATTTGGGTCAGAATCAATTAACCAAATAAAGAATTATGTTAATGCATATTAACATACCTTTATGTACACAGTTAATTTGTGAACTATCAATATGTACAAGAATGTCCGATATATTATGTGGATTTAATTATTTATTTGAAGGAGAGGTTGATTTTTTTTAGATAGATATCGCAGAATGATAATTAATCTAGCGCTTTATAAGTTTTGAAAAAAAATTTTCAAAGACAGTGACCATTCAATTGAGAAGTAACAACTACTTTCCAGGCTATAGGCACCGACGGATATTGAATTACACTTCCCGATTCTTAACCTGCATAAAATCACTTGTGGGAGTAGTCTTTCAGTTATTTACGAACGGTCTTACTTCGGAGAGTTTTGATATTGAAGTATTTTTCAGCTGCCAGCCAAAGGTCATGATATTTTTATAATATTGTTTGAGATTTGAAACCTAGTTCAACAACGCCCGGAGAATTGGAGCTTTGTTTAAAATTTTCTTCTGTAGCTTAGGTTGGAGATAATGAAAAGATCTGATGGCAATCTGTATCTGTAGAGTACGGAGGGTGAGTGTGTAGGCTCACAGCACTTAGGCAACATGTGACATTGTACATCCTCCCGAGGAGTTGTCCTCCTAGGTCATTGTCCATCCTGTCCTTCTCAGGAAGGTGGTCAGGTCACTAGGAGACATCTCCTTTATATCGGCAGGTGTTGGCCAAGACTCACCGAACACACACTCTCTTATTGACGATATCTCCGGACACTCGCATAAGACATGCCTGACAGTTTCATCTTCCTGTTCACACATCCTGCATAGAGGTGTGTCCACTAGCCCCATAGTATGGAGGTGTATCCTTAGTTGACAGGTCAGGATTTCTGACTGAATCCTACTGTTAAACGTAAGTTTTTCCTGGTCATCGCCAAATATTTCTTCGGCGCCGGCTTCCCAGGGTCGCCCAGGGTGATCCTGGCAAGACTGCATCCTTTGATTCCATCCCTTGATTCAATCAAAGGATCTGATGGCAAATGGAGGGAGGTGATTTTTTAAGCGTTTTGCTTTTCCTTCGGAATCTGTAAGTTTGATCGAAAAGTTTTGAACAAAAACATGAATGCTGACAAAGTTTTCTACAAAAATGTTTTATACAGTTTCCTCAAGAAAGTAACCATATCAGATCTAGTGCTTCAGGAATTGCCATACTATTGCATATGCCCTTAAAAACACTGTTGTGTTTTAGGGTTAATCAGATATTGTCCCTAGTAATACCATTCAATAGTTCATTCAAAGGCTTTTATACATCCTTCGAAGTATGTCTCCAAACAAATGTTAGACCATAGCAGGCATGAGCTACGTTGTCTAACAGGCCTTTTAACAGGCCACTGGCATCTGAATCATCATATGCTAAAACTTGGACTGTCGGAAGATCCGACTTGCCGTCTTTGTTTGGAAGATGATGAAACAGCAGAGCATATAATTTGTTCCTGCCCCGCCGCGGCTCGAATCAGGTATCTGATGTTTGGCAGGGTCTCTCTCATCTCGCCCTCGGACCTGAAATATCATTCAGCAAATAAAATAATCGGCTTCGTTAAGAAGCTGAATTTGTTTGGTGAAATCTGAATAGGTATGAGCCACAATAGACTCTTGTGAGTCGCAGTGGAGTGCCTTATAGACCCACTCACCACAAACCTAACCTAACCTAATACCACAAGATAATTTCCATTTTCCACAGTGATAGTTGACGCTGCAACTCGAAAAAGTTGCATGCAACTTGGCGTTTTTTTTCGTTGGTGCGTCGGTCGCATGAATTAGAACTCTAATTTCGAGCGAGAAGCCGCTGCGACGGAGGATTTTGTCGCACCAACCCAAAATTTCTATTAGCTGCTCCGCTCTAACATTGCTGTCACTGTCAATCAAGTTGGCAACACGTTACGTTTCCCCTGTTCCTAGATGAGCTGCAGCCATGTCGCAGCAACAAACTGTCGATATGCTGATTGTACTTTCTCTCGCAGCGATTTGTCCCAGCAACAAGTCGCTGCGATTTGACGCAATGTGGAAAATGAACTTTAGTTGAAAATAATTTGACAGATTTGAGAACACTTGTTGCCAGGCAATAGAGATGAGAGCCCGAGTGGCTATTGCCAAATGGCAACAAGTTTAAGAAAATGCCTTGAGAGTTATTATCTAATTTTTCGAACCCTCGTGTGGTTAACCATAGCTTGATTTTAAAATTTTATATTTTTATTTCAACAAATTTATAGCACTCGACTCAATATACAGTGCTATTCAAAAGTCCCCTCTCCCCCTCGTATCTTTTGAACGGCTACACTTACATTAATAAAATTAATAGTAATAATAGTAATAGTAATACATCCTCTTGTCGTACTCGTTTGAATGTGTCAGCTGAAATTGCATTGCATTCTTCAATAATTCTTTCTTTCAAAACGCCAATGCTATCTGGTGCCGTAGTATAAACCTTGGATTTCAAGTACCCCCATAGAAAAAAATTTAATGGTGTCAGATCTGGTGACCGAGGTGGCCATTCTATAGGACCTCGCCGGCCGATCCATCTACCTCGATATTCTTCATCCAGGTAACGTCTTACTGCACCATAATTATGTGCAGGAGCACCATCTTGTTGAAATGTTATTTCCAGATGGCCGAATTCATCTGGATTATCTTCCAGAATTTCAATAATTAACGGCTCAAATGCATTTTGTAACATCTCCAAATTCACTTATCCGCTTAAATTTGAATTAAGGCAGACAGGACCAACTTTGTGGTTTCCCAAAATACCTACCCAAACATTGACTTTTTCTGGAAATTGGGTATGTTGTTCACGAAAGGAGTGGGGATTTGTGTCACTCCAATACCTTACATTTTGTGTATTCACATTTCCATTGTGGCAAAAAGTACTTTCGCCACTAAAACAAATTGTTTTTGTGTAATGTGGGTTTTGACTAATTTTATTTGTTATACACTCACAGAATTCGAGTCTTCCGTCGGGGTCGTCATCCGAAAGGTGGTGCACCATTTTTAACTTGTATGGATGGAATTTATTTTTAGCCAACACTCTCTGTACTGTACTTTACTTACTTCACAGATAGTTGAAGAGGAAGTAGGGTTTACCACCATTTCAGCAACTATATCAATTTTTTTATCATCACTAAATGCTGGTCGACCAGATCGTTTGGCATCTTGAACACTACCTGTTGCTTCAAACTTGTGAAGAAGCTCCCTCGAATAAGTTCTCGAGATAGGGCGATCTGGGTATCTCTCATTAAATAAACGTTCTGCTTCATGGAGATTCTTTCTAGATTCACCAATTATTAAGATAGCTGCTACTTTGTCGGCTTGAGTACGTACCATTTTGCCCATGTAAACTCTTAAACGTCTCGTTAAACAATAATAAAATGAAATATTTAAGCTATTTAGAAAAACTTAGCAAAGCAACAAATACTATTAAATTAATAACGTCAATTTTTTGACAACTAGCCAGAGGCGGACTGAAAAATCTTCAATATTTAAATGTGAAATAATAATTTTGGGATTTATTTAATTTATCCGTCAAAATTAGTTTAAGCCCAAACAAAATTAATATGGCTATGTAGTTATGGTATTCTTACATGCAATAAAATGATTGTCTTACTTATTCCATCAACTAATGATTCGCTAAAACGTTTGAGAAAATTTATGACATACTCGCCAGATCAAGAAAATACGTTGTCATGTGGTTGCCATTCAATAAAACAATTGTACCTACATGAATAATTCTCGCTGGAATAATGTAACTAGATTATTCCCACTATAATAATGTGTTGATTGGCTACAAAGTATAGAAATTACTGAAATTGAAAATATCTATTGGTTTCGAGATACGTCAAAAAATAATCGATCAAATACGTGCTAAACAACAACGTTAAGTCACTAGTATCAGCTGACTGAGGGAATAAAAGTAACAGTAGAGCACGAAAATGTGTAATGACAAAAATAGAAAATGAGAGTTAAGTTAGACGGGCTGATATAAGAAGAAATGACAGTATCTATAGTCATGTAGCCATCATTGACAAGAATGTAGATTTACTGTTCCTGCTGACTGCTTTAGCTCCAATCGAAGAAAAGACAAACTGGAAAACGGAAATGTAACTTTGCCAGAAACATATAATTCATTCATTTTTGGTCCAAGGTCCCACTTTAACGTAATAGAGTGCAGGTGTTTTTGTTTCTGTGTGAACACCTGAAAAATTCTTCTGTATTTAAAAGCACATCAGAATTCCCTAGGTTGAATGATATGACTCAAGGTGATTAATATTAATATTTGAAAAATAAATAATTATTTAGTTGTGTCTAAGTACTTTTAAATGTAAAGGAAGCATGTTTACTGTTATATTATCGGCCCTGTAGCCCTGATAGGTTACAATCTACGATAAAAAGTCAAAAAATCTTTTTATAGAAAATTTATCACTTTTTAATGAAACTAACAGATTCCAGGAATAAGTTTGAAGCCTTAACTTTTTTTCTCTTTTTATTAAAAAATGTTGAAGCAGTCGTATTTTTTTATCATAGATAGACTTATGGTTCATTCCCATTGTATATTTATTGTATCAACCAAATTATTTATCTACCAGATACTATGAAATTAGTTCAAGTAAACAACTGTAAATTTCACCTGCACTTAAAAATAAAGCAGATATAAATAAACTAGAGATTTACTTTAAAGGAGATTTTTCACGTTATACGGTATCAAGAAGATGGAAACCTTTTAAATTCTTCACTTTCAAGAGTTTTCCGTAAATTTGAAAAATTATTTTATAGATTTTCTCATGAATTCATAAATTGTAATTAAAACATTGGTTAGCACGAAAATGTTATCCAGTTTAGTTCTGTAAAGAAATAGTATATTACATAACGTGTGCGGAAAGTGACATTTTTCACACGAGTGGGAAATATTGTAGCACGAGGCATGAGCCGAGTGCGACAATCACGCACCAGTGTGAAAAATCACTTTCAACATAATTGATTTCAAAATTAACAATAACTATCAATAGTGACAAAAAATCATGTAGTTTAACTATATAATATGGGTAGGTTATTACAATTATTAATTGGTTGGATAATTATAGAAATTGAACTTATTATTGTTCATCATAGGTACTTCATACATACTTATCATGAATACCTTTTAAGATGATTACATTTTCCTACTATTATAACAGGTGATTTGGTTTAGTTGGTACAACAAGGACTGACTGACTGACGAAGAGTACCTACGCGGGTTCGATCCTCGACCGCGCCCTGAATTTTTTTTAATCAAGAAAATGACAAAAATTTCGTTTTTCAAATAGATCGCTTCAAATTTAGATATTACATAGGTAAATCTAATTAAAAATTATATATTTGACATAGCTTGCCAGTGGTCAATCTTAATGAAAACTCATTTGACAGCTTTTTTAACCGTACACGTACGGATGAGTTTTTTTTCTGTACGCGTATGAGCAAAGGCCTCTTTCCATAGAACTAGACAGTGCGATATATGTCACTTTCCTATGTGATCGTAGGAAAATATCTTTTCCTACCACCATCCAAAAATCTATATTTTGCACATTGATTATAATACTCACAATTAAAAATTACTAATAGCAACAAAAGTTGTAGGAAAAGTGGCATAAGACATAACCAAAGTGACAAAAAGCGTAGCCAAAATAAATACCTACAGCAGTCATTCTTGAAAAATAATACATTCGGCGCAATCAACTAGCGGGATCAATGAAACATTTCAGAAATTTGATTCTGATCCTCAACATCCGCTACAAATAGTGAAAATTTTTAACAATATTCGGAAACTGATCTGAAAATACCAGGCATAAAGATCCAGAATTGTTCCCATTGTACACTTCATTATAATAATAAGGAAAAAATCCCTTGCAAGGAAAGTTCTAATTAAAATTTTTCTTGAAACGTAAATTTGCGATTTCCCTCCAGTATGACCCCCGGGCACCCCTGCAGAGGCGCCCCGGGTAATTCCAATCCCAGAACTGAATTCAGCATCCCCGAAAATCCCCGAGTAACGAGTTTGCAGCGATTTTCATGCACGCTGCCATTCCTCCCCCTATTCCCCCCCCGCGCACCCCCGGGTAACTCTAATGCCAGAATCGAGTTCGGCATCCCCGAAAGCCCACGAATAACGATTTCCGAGCGATTTTTACGAGTTTCCAATCGTTCCCATATTGATGCAAGTAATGATGCAATTGGAAAATGCAGTCTTTTCTGGGACCTTCCCAAACACAATGCAGACAACCGCATATTATCTCGATATCTGTTGTGCTCCAAAATTTCCTCTATTCGGGTGATTTTGTTCTAAACGCCCTGGACTAAAGTAATTGGTTACTACTGTAATTTAAAAAATGCAACAAGTGGAAAAAAAACTGCTCGCATGATTTACACGTACACAATACTTTTTCCACAACCCTACATATTCTTTCCTTATTGAAGTAAATGTATTTTGTGATAAACTGTAGTGGCAGCTGAATTGTAAATACATAATTCAAACTTTGATGTTACTGAGGAGACTACATAATTTTTTAGGTGCAAACTTTATTATAAGAAATAATTTTAACAAATAAGGGCACCCTTGTGGGTATACCCTTATAGTATAAACCAGGTAGAATATCCATTCAAAATGCCTTAATTTATAACGGAAAATTTCAACAATAAACTTGCTTATTAATCCGAATGTTTTCCAACGTTCATTGGCATAGCAATACAATTTTCATAGAGGGCAGCCTCATTAATTTTGGTTATCTAGCTAGAAATCATCCATTTTTTGAGTAGGATAGGCGGGTTGTTCGACAAAAAATTATTATTGTTAAAAGTTTATGGATCTCATCAACAACCAAAATATAGTAAAACACACGTAACATAACTACGAGAAACTTTCAAAAATGTTATTTTGAGACAGGAGTAAAATACTCTTATTTTCTCATTTTCAAATTTCGGGAATTGTTCAGCAAATTTCTGTAAACCTATAAATAGTACCTACTTGGATGCCTTTAGTGGCTTAATAGTTACATCAATATACTTTTTATTGAATCTAAGAATTTAAGAAGAATCTAAGAAGATGGAATAAAATGTGAGATTTTGATATTTAACAGTGCTATGACGAATTTCGAATCGACGGATTTTTTTGGGTGGGCAATACTTTTTAACAATATTGTTGATAATTATCGTTAGTTACAGAGTCAAAAGCAAATTCAGGTTATACTATCGTTTTTTATGCAAAAATAAAACTATATTTGCTGCAAACATATTGAAAATGTCATCTTCTATTCAACCCAAATACAAAATTCAAGCAGCTGTATTTATTTCCCAACGGTTCCTCTGATATTTTAAATAGATTATGAATAATTATACCTTGATCTTTGTTGGCTGTAAGTATTAGGTTTCTTATAAGAATTATTTTAGCAATCTTACAAATGTTGTTAAGTGGTTGCTTGAAGCTTTCAGGATTTATATTTTTCGTTCAATCTTTTGGAAAAGAAATGCATGTTCACTTCATGTACTATGAGTGATTATCATAAATTGATACACAAAGCATATTGTTAAATTTCGACCTGAACGACTTTAGTGAATAACATGGACAGAATGCTTTCGACGGTGACTCATTCATCAAGATAAATATAAACAAAAGTATGGATAAGAAAACTATGTGTCATGTTCTAATGTTACAAACGTGAATGTAAAAAGAAAAAACAATCTCTTCAGTAAAAGAAATATTTTATAATCTGTATATTTAGAAGGTGGGGTGATAAAATGGGAAATTGTAATGGAAGGCCCCATAAAAATGGGTGGACAGCTTGCCATATTAGTTTTTCAAAATTTCTAATTCTTATACTTACTTTTGACAAAAGAGTGGTACTAAAAAAATTCATAAACTAAAGCAAGTATTAGGCTAAACCCCAGCGACACGTCACGACATGGGCTCATTTACATATTTTTTTTCATTTCACCATTAGGAAGAGCACATAATTTTGAGGCTCTGTGCAAAAAATTAGACGTCAGCGAGACTCCTAAGTCTCCTAAAAAAAATTATAAACATTAAACAGCGCTCCTCTCCGAATTTCAGGCGTGACGTCATCGCATATGAAATTTCTCGTTGAGAGAGCGGATACCGCGCCGATCGGTTTTCGGTTAGATGACTACTTAGCTAGTAACAGTATTTTGCTTGCTTATATGCTTATTATTTATTATTATACCTTTTTGTCCACGACCACCTAATAATAAGTCAACATTTTACCTCCTAACTAAAGGTATATGGTACCCATATATCAACTGTCGTGAATTATGGTTCATAATACACTGTAGTGTATTATGGTTCATAATACACTGTAGTGTATTATGGTTCATAATTCCCGACTAGAGATGGCGGTACAATATGAAATAAACTATTAAATCTGTGTATTTTAGTTTTAAATCGAATAATACATTGAGATCAATACTAACAAAAACGAAACCAAAGAATGAAGAACAATCTTCAAAAAACTGCATATATCAAATATCATGTGAATGCGACAAATTTTATTTAGGTAAAACATCTAGACCTAGACCATTGAAAGTACGAATAATTGAACACAAAAAATATATCAAAGATAGGGAATTCTTTAAGTCAGCTATTTGCGAACATGCTTGGGAAGAGGGTCATCAAATTCAATGGGATTCATCAAAA
>CAJUYG010002131.1:0-39102 GCA_910591675.1 Galerucella calmariensis | reverse complement strand
CCATTATTTTCGAATTAGTTAGCCTACAACTTACCTCCTTGACTAGATCATTATCGATAATCAATATAAAATAATATAAAAACCCACTGCGCACTCAAACAGAAACCTCGTGCTAGCTAAAAATAAAGTTTGGACAATTCCTGAATGTACACCTGTTTTTGGTGTAAGCTATTGATAAGATATTACGACATATTTCTTTTGCAGTGTTATTGAAGAATAGATAATGTGTATGAAGTTTCCTAACAATGAAAGTGAATAAACCGCCTCTATTGTTATACCCCATTACCATTCTATTCGAGATAATTAGAAGATAAAAAAATTATCAAAACAACAATCTTAAACTACAGAAACTCAATTTTATGACTGAACGGTGATAAAATATTTATTTCTCAAGAAAACAATTAATTTCAAAACTCCTCAGCATCAAATAATTGCCTATATTCTTAGTGGCTTAACAATCAATTTTACCAATCTTACTTTTAACACAATAAGCAGTATAGCTTTTAAGTATGTCGATTATTATGAACTAAAACTATGAACTTTGCCAAAAGATGAATTAACAAGGAAAAATCCAAATTTGTAATATCCGTTGTAAGTAAAACACAAATTTACTTTTCGATCTTTGAAGCCAATACCTCAACAGCTGATGTCTTCAATACTGTGCTGTTTTATCTGTAATCTACCCTATCGACACGTCTTTGCAAATGAATATCAAAAGGGGATATACCTAGAGGCTGGAAGATCCTTTATACTCTCCAATAATCAGGCAGCACTAAAATCATGTTCCCAGATCAGATCTAGACTGGTCTGAGACTGTCGACAAAAACTATTAACCCTGGAAAACCATAATAGAGTTACTCTTGAGTGGGGAACAAGGGAATTGTAGGCAATGAAAAGACCTTAGCAAAGCTCGGGACTGAAAGTGCATTCACTGGTCCTAAACCAGTAATTGGGATGTACGATTTATTTTATTTTATTATGTTGACATTGTTCTACAAAGTCTGTTTGACAACCAACTGACTCACAGCACTCACAGCACATGTTAAAACACACAATCTTCAACTCCAACTGATAAGGAGACCCAGGACAATATGGCTGACCTGTCAAAGTTCGATGTTCTGGAATGGTTTGTTCTTAAACTTTTTCACCTGTTTGCATTTCAGTTTTAAAAATACAGCCACCCTTTTAAATGTCAATTTCAATATATTGAACTATTAAACGGTTCTGTATTTTCATAGTTATCAAAAACCACTTCATTGTTACATTACATATTATAAACAAACATGATATAAAGTTTACTTAACTCATAGTTCTTGTGCCAAGACCGTAGAAAAATTATTATGACCACACTCTCGAAACTTCGTTTGGAATCAGGACAAATTTTGAGCTTACCAAAGTATGGTAGTGGGAGGTTTTTCTTTCAGGCTAACAAAGAGTCATGGATTTTATGCGAGAAAAAAATGTATAACCACAATGGTAATTTTCATTTTAATCGACAGTTTTTAATACATAAAAGGTGCAAAAAAAATTGCAGGAATCCCCTAACTTTGGAGCGTCCGACTGCGGATATACCCCCCGAAAATTGCATGATTATCACATTATTTTGTAAAACATTTATGACCTATTCTTTAAAAATTAGCCGTGGGTATTAAGAAATTAAACTTTTCGTAACTAAGGAATCTTTCGCGTGTCTGAGGCGCCAAATTTTGTCCGACTCCACCCAAATAACTAGCTGTGAAGTTGACAATTATTGCTTCTTTTATCCTACTGAGAAGTTGAGTTTCTCTATTAGTGGCCAATAATTTCTTATATTATTAACCTATGTCAATAATGGACAAATTCAAATATTTTGAGAATTCAGTGATAGTAGTTCAACAAAAACTTGTGCAACATAATTTTGTTTACCCAGGAGATTGTCTTTAACATATTTGCTGCTTGAAATTACCTATCAAGATGAAATTATTTGAATAAAAATGCCATTAGTATAAAATTCGCGCTCAACCAAAAATAACTGATGACATAACGAGTACGTTCATAATATATCGAAAACTGACAGTGTATTGGTCAGTCAGACGACGGGGTAAACGCTTCTCGTGGTGCGTTTGTGAATTATTTTCAATTTTTGTTATAAATTTGGCTAGTAGTGGGAAAAATTATATACACACCATGGTGTTGAAGACATTTATAAACCTCGCACCTTGGTGCTCGGTCAATAATAATAGTCCAATGTTCAAGGTCCAATTATTTTAAATTTCTCGGCTAGGTACTTACTGTAAACATTCCAAGCATCTCTTTATTTTAAATTATCATGTAACTGTAATTGCCTAATACCGCATAAAAGTGTTTGTATTTTAAAATTGATCACTTAAGTGTTCACTGTTCGGTAACAAAACTAATGGTCACCAAAAAAACGTAAGCAGCAAGTGAATGGATGCTTAGCAAAGGCTATTGACATCCATAAAGTTCATCTTGGCAATCTTTAATTTCTTTAGAAAGATAAATAATATGAACAATATTAGCAACAAACGAAGAAAGAATTAAGTAACTGTAAGTCGGATTCTTTAATTTTACACAACAGTACATTGAACTGGTAGAAAAAATAATATAATATTATAGTGACCAAAATAGATGGTCATGGGATATCAATTTTTTGCAAGACTTCTAGTTTTCGATCAATTCAATGAATACGCTAAATGTTCATCTTAAAAAAAGTGGCTTAATACACAATTTACATCAATACTTAAAACAATTCATTCAGAAAGGGCGGCATTGTTGAGTATAGGGTCAAGGGCGATCCAGGGAGAGACACAAGGGGCACAGTAACTGTTGGAAATAAACTAAAGTACAGTGTAATTCAATGCACAAAACAGTCTAACCTATAGAAGTGAAAGTTTATAGGATGACCTTGAATACAAAAATTAGGTTTCAAACCCATCTACCTGAAGCGCTAGTTGCAATTGAGTTGTCGAAGCAGGCCTGGCAGCTGAGGCCTTTAGCACGAAAAGAAGAAAAGATTTTAAAATTCATTATAACTGTCATATATAATAGTTGTTGTTACCATTGTCTTTTATAGATTGTTTCCTCTTGCCATTTGCTGCTGTTATTTGTGTTTTAATCAGGTACTGTAAGTGTTATCAAGTGTGATAATTCATATTATAATATTATAATAACTTCATAATGGTTGGTGTGAAAGTGTTGCGTTCTTGGGTGTACAGAGATTACATCAAAACGACATAGGTTTCCCAAACATGATCTTGTTGAATGAATGGGTTGTCTTTATTCGCAATCCAAAACTAAAGAAATTAAGTGCTGAGCAGATTGATGAATCCTACAAAGTTTGCAACAGGCATTTTGAACCACAATATATTGTTATTGGGACAAAAAGGGGCCTCACTCGCAAAGTTGTTCCTACAATCCTTTCAGGATTGATCAAAAACAAATATTATCACTTTTGGGTATTACTTAGCGCGTGGTAAAATGTAAATTGCATTTAGGAATTCCTTGATTCGTTTTAGGTATTACCTGACTTTAGGAAATGGTTAGTGAAATCGGGCATTAGTCATTAAAATAAAAAACTTCCATTAAAAAAGTGCTATGAAATAGTTTTGTACTCTGTACCCATCCACTGCGATCGCTGAAATTCTTCTTCCCTTAGTCTGTTTTTCGGCCTCAGCTGCCTTGCCTATTTCGACAACTCAATTGCAACTAGCGCTTCAGGTGGATGGGTTTGACACCTCTTTTTTTATTCTAGGTAATCCTATTAGACTTTCACTTCTATAGGTTAGACTGTTTTGTGATTCAATGTCCTTCGTGGCATATAGCCTGGGAAGTAGTTGTTGTTTCTTAGTGAACGTTTTTTATTCTCTATGAGGCATTATAATGGTATTAAATTATTATCTTTGACATCTATTGATAAAACGCTTTACTAAAATGACATTTTCTTTGTAGGAAACTGTAAATAAAGTAGATACCATTTAATTATTCGTTTTTTTCTTCTTCTTTTAAATCGTGCATGACAAAAGACATATTGTTCTGAATTTGACTATTATTTTTAAGCGGTGTTGCTTTTATAGCATAATTTTTAAATGTCAAAAATAGTTAGGTTAAATATTGTCTTCAATAGCAATATTTTTATAGGTACATTCACAGCTCTACGTCTTATCCACGACCCTGCATAATTCACTGATCATTAAAATAAATAATCTACAAGACGAGTTTCTAGTTGATTGGTTTCAGTGTCAAATTAAAATACAGGAAATATAATTCCCAGATTTTTTTATGAAGACTTTTACGTAATCGCTGAACAATAATAAAAGAAAGGGAAATGCATTCGTTCACGAGACTTATAATAATAATAATTGTATCGTGCAGATCTAGAATGAAATACATTGTTCGGTATAAAATACCGCGAAAATAAAGAATATAACTATAACTGTGCTTGCATTTGAGAAAGAATAAATTGATCTACCTATTTATGAAAGTGACAATGTAGCAATTGACGTTAGAATTCAACGAGCTTTGTTGTTACGTAACAATTTAGATGGTGTATTTTTTCAGGACTGGGCTAAGTATAATTCGTAATTAATCCACTTAATTTCTCTTTTAAATGATGGTAGGTATTTGTGGAAACTTTGGTTGCCTGGGTTGTGACCAAGTAGAATAAGAAAAAGAAGAAGAGAACTTGTTGTCATTCTTTTTACTGTTAAGATCTATGTTTTATGATGTGACGATACATATTGTAGAGAGTGGAATAAAGGTGCACAAGTCAGCCATCTATTTTATTTTAGCCATCTCAATATTATTTTGCCACTGATAAGTACAGGCCGTTATTACGCTCAACTTTTTTAATTTTCACCATTTAATGAAAAAATTATGAAAATTTAGGATAAAAATATCCCCATTCAAAATATCTGGTATATATGGTCCAGAATGTAATGCTGTATAATATGTTGGTCAAACCAATCGAAATTCTGTATCTGTATCTGTAGAGTAGGGAGGGTGAGTGTAGGCTCACAGCAATTATGCCACATGTGACCCATTGTACATCCTTCCGAGGTCATTGTACATCCTCCTAGGTCATCGTCCATACTGTCCTTCTCAGGAAGGTGGACAGGTCACTAGGAGACATCTCCTTTATATCGGCAGGTGTAGGCCAAGACTCACCGTACACACACTCTCTTATTGACGATAACTCCGGACACTCGCATAAGACATGCCTTACAGTTTCATCTTCCTGTTTACACATCCTGCATAGAGGTGCGTCCACTAGCCCCATAGTATGGAGGTGTTTCCTTAGTTAACAGTGCCCAGTCAGAAATCCTACTGTTAAACGAAGGTTTTTCCTGGTCATCGCCAAATATTTCTTCGGCGCCAGCTTCCCAGGGTCGCCCAGGGTGATCCTGGCAAGACTGCATCATTTGATTCCACCCCATCTCTTAAGGGATTGAGCATGGGTGTAACGTTTGGCTAGTTCCGCAATTGTCGAAGTCGTTAGGCCGTAGGTGTCACTGGGTCCTAGAATTTTTAGTCCAGCGGCTTCCTTGGCTAAAGAATCGGCAATGCGATTTTCTTTACTCCTGTGCCCTTTAACCCACCTCAGGATAATATTGTTATCTGCCGAGGCGTTAGCTAAATCTTGGTGGCACTCTAGTACTAGCCTCGATATAACACGTTGTCTGTTCAAGGCTAATAGGGCTTGTCTACTATCAGTGCAGATTGTTATGTTTTTGCCAGAAATTCCTCTTCTGGTTAGTTCTTTTGTGGCAATTGAGATACCAGCCAGTTCTGTTTGAACCACGCTGGTATTGTTTCCCATTCCCCACTTAATCTTTCGGCTTAGTGCTCTCGAGTAAACTCCACATCCTGAGCCTTCATTCATTTTTGGACCATCCGTATGTATGCGTATTGCATTTGCAGCATATGGCTCTATGTTCTGTTTTCGAAATTTTGAAATTAGATACGAAACATCTACTTGTCAATAATACCCCTAACACAGAACTCGAAGTACTACGTACTTGTAATAAAATACAAGACACAAGAAAAGGCACCACTCAACCATTAAAAAAGCTTCGACAAAAGTTTTCTGCTGTCTTTATTGATACAGGAGTTACATCTGTATTCCACGTATGATAAGCAGATGTCATCATTATCATAATTCCTAGAAACCTTCGACACAGCATTTTTTATCTTTTCTTTCTTTTCTAAATTCATAATTACAAATTATTCCATTGTTAGCTTTTATAGTAATAAGATTAATCATTGTTAAGATTTTCATTTAATTAAAATAATAAATAATTTTTAAAAACATAATTTGGGCATTCCAAATCATTTCTGGCGCAGTCAGTAGGATATCTAGATTGTAACGTATCGAACGTGATCAAGTTTGTTTCGACAATTTACTAGATATACCGAACTTTTGAGTCGTGATTCGTGTGTGGAGGTGTTTAAGTGGAGTGGTTCTCCGAAAATCGAGAAACCCATCTATCGAAGACCATCGAAGCACTCTTGCAATTCGAAGCGACGAAAGTTGGAACAGGAATCGTCCAATTTTGCGAGGATTGTATTCTCATAGTTAAGTGGATATGCTCAAATTCATCATCATTTTTATGTAAGTCGAAGAAATTATTAATTAAACAGGGATAAATAGAAACAGATAGTACACAGTTAGCAAAATTTTTTTTATATAAATTAAGATAAGATAATTCAATAAGGATACATAAATAAATTTGCATTATAATTTGAACATATATATATATGTCCATCGAATCTTTGGTAAGCGAACTTGAAAGTTTAGAAATAAATTCAAATAATCCCAATTTGATAAGACCAATAATGGCAGAATTTAAACCTGAATTTCTTAACTGTGTTCCAGAATTTGATGGTAACCCGAATGAACTTAATCGTTATTTATCTATTTGTGAATCAATTATTGGTACATTTTATTTAAGAGAGCAACCGCATCATTTTCAGAATACATATTTACTTAATTCATTAATTTCAAAACTGCGTGGCAATGCCAAATTAGTTGTAAACATTCAAAATGTCGCTACTTGGAATTCTTTAAAAGATACACTTACAAGAAATTTCGCAGACCAAAGAGACGAGGCATGTTTAAATCGTGATCTCGTAATGATGAGACAAAATATTAACGAACGACCTCAACAATTTTATGATAGAGTTCTGAATATCCTTAATCTTCTCTGTAGCTATGTAGATTTGCATGAAGCCATTCAAGGCAATAAATTATTGAAAAGAGATTTATATAACAATCTAGCTTTAAAAACATTCCTATCTGGTCTAAGAGAACCCTTAGGAACAACAATTCGTTGCATGAGACCAAACAACTTAAACGAAGCGTTGCAATTTGTCCTAGAGGAAGATAACATCAGTTACTTCCAAAATTATCAAAATAAAAATTCTTATAGACAAAATTCCTTGCAAGCGAGGCAACAGCAAAGACCCAATTTCAATAACCCCCCTCATTCAAATAATCAAAACCAATTCAATCATCGAAATGATTTCAATAGGAACAATTTTAATTCAAATACCCCCAACAACGCATTCGCCAATACCTTTCCAACAGGGCCAATCCCAATTCAGCCCCAGCCGTTGAGAAATCAACATTTTCCAAGCAGTTCTAGCGTTTTTAGACAAAACCGAAACAACGATGTATTTAGGCCCAACCAAATACAAAATCAAAACCTACCAAAACCCACACCAATGAGTGTTTCAACTCGAAACACCTTTAACAGAGGTACACCCTCCAATACTCCTATCCGTAACGTGCCAAACGTTTCGAACACTTCTTATTCAAATCAAAGACCCCGCAGGAATTTTATCTCTGAAGAATTGTTCAATACCGACTGTCAAACTTCTTTTCAGGACTCTGAGCAAGATAATTATGATTATAAAGTAAATGAAATTTCAAATAACAATGGCTATATCGAACAAAGCAACCAAGCATATAATTCAGAATCGTTTGATTTAATTGATCTCGAACAAACAAACGGAAATTTTCAAAAAAGGCCTCGGAATCATATGCCGAATTAGATTCTCAAGTTATATGTATGAATAACACTAATTCTAGTGAATTACCTTATATTTTATTTCCGGAATACGACTTAAAGATACTAATTGATTCAGGTTCCACAAAATCTTTTATGGATCCAAATATAGTATATAAGTTGTTCCCAAATAAAATAAAAAAGGACCCATTTTTAGTATCTACTGTATTTCAAAAATCCGCTCACAAATATAGTGCTTTATTACCAGCATCAAAAATATTTAAATTGCCACAACCTTTAGAATTAAAATTCTTTTTGTTTAAATTTCATAACGTATTTGACGGGTTAATAGGTCTAGACAACTTAAAAATTTTACAAGCAAATTTAGACTTCGACAAAGGTTATTTGTCAACACCCTTTTCAAAAATTCAGCTACTTTTTCACCGTACCGGAAATGAATTGAATTTAATCAAAATTGCCCCACGATCCGAACAAGTAATACGAGTTAAAACGTCAATCTCAGACGGAGAAATTATTATACCACATCAAAAAATTCACAATTGTGAAATACCCGAAAGCTTAACTATAGCTAAACAGGGTATGGCATTGACTACAATCTTAAATAACGGTACCGATCAACTCACATTAGACTTTTCAGAACCACTTACAGTAGAACCATTTGACAGAGAACATATTCAAGAATTTAATTTGAATAATTTTGACGACACCAATAAACAAAACCTAGACTTTTCAACCATTAGACTTGATCATTTAAACACAGAAGAGAAACAACAAATTGTAAATTTAATCAAACAATTTTCTGACGTTTTTTACCAAGACAACTTACCGCTTACTTTTACAAATAAAATAAAACATTCTATAAAAACCTCTGACGAAATACCTGTGTACTCGAGACCATATAGATATCCGTTTATTTACAAAAATGAGGTTCAAAAACAAATTCAAAAAATGTTAAACTCAAATATAATTCAACCAAGCAACTCACCCTGGTCGTCCCCTATTTGGGTAGTTCCAAAGAAAATGGACGCCTCAGGTAAACAAAAATGGAGAGTTGTTATTTATTATCGTCAATTAAATGCTAAAACTGTAAATGATAAGTACCCTTTGCCTAATATCACCGATCTTTTAGACAAGTTAGGAAAATGTCAATATTTCACCACTCTCGATTTAGCTAGTGGGTTCCACCAAATCGAGATGGATCCAAACGATATTGAAAAAACAGCATTTACCACCGAAAACGGACATTGGGAATTTTTGCGCATGCCATTCGGGTTGAAAGGAGCACCTGCTACCTTCCAACGTGTCATGGACAATATCCTTCGTGGCATACAAAACGAACAATGTCTTGTTTATTTGGATGATATTATAATATTTTCCACATCCTTACAAGAACACTTAGAACGTTTAAAAAATGTTTTTCAACGCCTCAGAGAATCAAACTTTAAAATACAAGTCGATAAGTCAGAGTTTTTGAGAAAAGAGGTAGCTTATTTGGGACACGTAGTAACCCCCGAAGGCGTCAAACCAAACCCAAATAAAATTGAAGCTATAAAAAATTATCCGATACCCAACACTCCCAAGCAGATAAAAGGTTTCCTTGGTCTGCTGGGATATTATCGCAGATTTATTCCAAATTTTGCCAAAATCACGAAGCCCCTAACCAAATGTTTGAAAAAGGGAGCGAAAATCGTTCATGACAATGAATTTAATAACTGTTTCGAGATATGCAAGAACTTACTTATAAACGAACCAATTTTACAATATCCAGATTTTTCCCAAAAATTTAATTTAACAACAGACGCTAGCAACTTTGCTATAGGAGCAGTGCTATCGCAAGGTCCTATCGGAAAAGATCGTCCAATAGCATATGCATCGCGAACATTAAATGATTCGGAACAAAATTACTCGGTTATAGAAAAAGAACTATTGGCGATAGTTTGGGCCACAAAATATTTTAGACCATACTTATACGGTAATGAATTTAATATAGTGACCGACCACAAACCACTCAAATGGCTTTTTTCTTTGAAAGACGAAAATAGTAAATTCACTCGTTGGAAATTAAGACTGTCTGAATACACCTACAACATTATTTACAAAAAAGGAAGTTTAAATTCAAACGCCGACGCACTATCTCGAATTGAAATTCACACAAAAGAGACAAATGACTTTTGGAAACAAATAGACGATATTATTCAGGACACTGAAAATTATAACTCTTTAAATAGCTCACTTAATAACAATGAGCCAACAACTGCGAGTAATCAAACTCCACCAATAGATTTTTATACTGAAACCATTCCTATCCCTAAAATTAATACGACTAATCAAGACAAAAATATCGACAACGACTCGCTACAAGTAGAACATGACTTTGACAACACAACAATACCAGAAACTGAAATAAACGAGCAACCTAATACAAACGACGACTTAGTTGAAAGCGACGATCAAACAGTACATTCTAATAGCGGGCCAAATCCAATTTTCGGAATTTCCACGATTTCCACGGCCGTTAACTATGGAAAAAATCAAATATTCATTAATTCAGTACTACATTCTCCTGCTAATCCAAGAATTAAAATTTTATTCGAAAACAGAAAAAGAATAAGCCTGCAACTATCAAAAAATAATTTCGAAAAAGAGCTTATAGAGTTCGTAAAAAATTATATTAACCCCGAAACCCAATATTACTTATACTTTGAAGATTCCGACTTATACGAACCATTTCTAGTTACCCTCCAAAAATATTTTAAACATTCCTCTTTAAAACTAAAAAGATGTACCAAAAAACTAATTGACGTTACAAGTAAAAACGATATACACGATATAATCCAATCTTATCACGAAGGTAAATCAAATCATCGAGGAATTGACGAAACTTATCAAAGAATCAAAGACAAATACTTCTGGCCTTTTCTAAAAAACTCCATTCAAACTTTCATAAATGACTGTGAACCCTGTCAAAGAGCTAAATACGAACGACACCCAGTTGCCATAAAAATGAATCAAACACCAACAGCAACCAAACCGTTTGAAATTTTATATATGGACACATTTACCATAGAACAACACAAGTTTTTGACAATTATAGACTCATTTTCCAAATATGCACAAGCCTACCAATTATCAATTTTATCAAGCACAGAAATTGTGAATAATCTTTTAATATATTTTTCCCATCATGGCATACCTGAACTAATATTCACCGATAACGGAACCGAATTCAAAAATTCTGTCATAGCAGAACTCCTAGATTTGCACAAAATAAAAATTCATTTTGGATCACCTGATCACCCTCAATCACCACTAAACCTCTTTTCGAACGCCTACACAACACCGATCAATGGATTGCAGTTTTTCCAATGAAAGAAGCCGTCACACTCATCTGCCATAGCCAAGTAGAAACCATTGAAATAATAGGAACATACCTTTTTCACATTCCAAAAGGTTGCCGTATCGACACCAACCAAAAGAAAATTTTGAACGAGAACAGTACCAGCATCCATAGTCAACCAATATTGTTCCCAGAATTAAAATTTCAACATCCAGATAATCCAAAAATAGCCACCCAAATTCAATTACAAAAAACCAATTTGGACGAACTTCAAAATATCAAAACAAGAATAATTTCAAATAACCCAGATATGACATCATCAAAAATATCTCAAACTCCAAGTATATGGACAATTCTGATATATTGCCTTCTACTTATATCAGGAGGCTACTTAATTATAAGACGACTTTCAAGAAGTATTAGAAGAAAACCCCAAGAGGACCAGCCAGTGGACCTTGCCAATATTCAACTCCCTCGCTAACCCTCGGAGTTGAATTTGAGAAGGGAGGAGTTACATCTGTATTCCACGTATGATAAGCAGATGTCATCATTATCATAATTCCTAGAAACCTTCGACACAGC
The DNA here is from genome assembly GCA_910591675.1 of Galerucella calmariensis. Taxonomy (NCBI): domain Eukaryota; kingdom Metazoa; phylum Arthropoda; class Insecta; order Coleoptera; family Chrysomelidae; genus Galerucella; species Galerucella calmariensis. The sequence goes on along the minus strand of CAJUYG010002131.1, from coordinate 27,159 downwards.
ATTTTTTATCTTTTCTTTCTTTTCTAAATTCATAATTACAAATTATTCCATTGTTAGCTTTTATAGTAATAAGATTAATCATTGTTAAGATTTTCATTTAATTAAAATAATAAATAATTTTTAAAAACATAATTTGGGCATTCCAAATCATTTCTCAGGAGATATTGATCTTTGTCACACTAACGGGCCACCCTGTAGTAAATACCAAGCAAAGTTTTGACGCATTTAGGATCAAATATGATAGAACTTAACCTACAAGCGTTAAAATTTTGCTTTGTTTTTATTATTAAAGCACTTGAAGGGTAAAATAATGTGTATTGAGGCACAACTATTGACACCCTTGCCACAGTACACGGTTCTGCAAAGAGAAACACAGAAATCAACCAAGCATTATTGTTATCTAAGTAATATTTTTTGATTTTACTAATTTTGATGACTCTTTTGGCTTAGAAAATATAAAAAACAATGTGGGAAGTGGATTTGAGCCCTATATTTTTTGTACCATTTGCGAAATATTATTCGCGATGTCTGCTGCTGCTTTTTTCTTTCTGATTTGATGCAGATGATGTGGTCATAGTAGCGAATACAAAGAACAAAATGCAAAAACTAGTGAATATTTGCACTGAAGAAATTGAGAACATGAAGATGGAGGTGAACATAAATAAAGCAAAAGTCCAAACCAATGGTTCAATAAATCTGGTTATAGTCCCCAAAACGGACACATAATTACTAGTTTCGGTACATTATTACCATCATCAGGCTACAATAGAAAGAAATGGTACACTTAATAAACAAAGATCTTATGAAATTATGTTAGAATTATTTAAAGCAGAACTATAGATATAGTCAGAAATAAAATAAATGTAGTTACCTGTATGAAACATACAATTCAAACAATTATTAATTAATAATGTATCGAAACTAGTAGCATCACATGTGTCCTTTTTGGGGACTATAATAAAATTTAATGTGGTTTATTGAACCATTGGTTTGGATTTCATAAAACCACATTTGAGATATGGATGAGCTCTTGGAGTTAAAACAAAAGTGTTGATAATAAATAAAAAAAAATTGGGTTATCAAGATAATAAAGAGATTAGATGCAAAAACACACAACATTTGAATATGTGGGAAGTATAGTAACAGAAGATGGAAAAATAGATGCAGAAATAAAAATATATATATAAAAATATAGTACTCTCTAAATAAAACAATTCTTGGATATAAAGATATAGACTTGGAAGTTAAAATGAAAATTCATAATATGATAACAGTTCCTACAATATTATATGCAAGTGAAAATTAGACTGTGCGAAAAAAGGACGAAACTAGAATAAACGCCATAGAAATGAGACATCCAAGAGAATTGCAGGGAAAACTAAATGGGATAGGATTAGAGATAACGTCATCAGAGAGACAACTAAAGAGGAACTGATAACTGGTAAAATAAAAAAAAACAACTTAGTTGGTATGGTCATATGATAAGAATGGAATCAAATAGGTTAACTAGAAGATTGGAAAACCGATCAATAAGCAAAGGGGTAGGCGTAGAAGGAAATGGTTAGACCAAATACAAGAGAGAGGCTTAGACAGAGGAAAGACTATAGCAGAAATGAGAAACTTAGCAAGAGACAGAAAGGCATGAAAGAAATGGGTACAGGACATGAAATCCACATCCGACACCTAAAAGGGCATGAGGAATTAGGAAAGAAGAAGAAAGAGATTTGATTGCGACTGTTTAAAATCTCTATTTTTCCTTAGGCCTGTTCTGTTAAAGATGAACCAACCTATATTTTTAAAATTCTAGTATGCAGAAAATGACTATTACAATTCTAATGGATTTCCGATTATGTAAAAAAATCAGTTACAAAACCGTTAGTCGTTTAAAAAATAAACGATTTGTTTTCATAACACGAACTATGACAAAATTAAACTAAGCCATCCTTCAACCTCCATTGTCAAGGGTGTCAGGGTCAACATAAACAATATGTGTTGCCATTGCAGTATTTCCAAATAGCCGTAAGGTAACAAAATTACGAGATATTGAAAGGAAAGCTGAGGAAAGGTGAAAAAAATAGTGGACACATAAATGAAGGTATTCACTGGAGTGCAATAATTGAATAATTGAATTGGTAGTTAGCGGAAATAAATTGTTTCACGCCTGTTAGGCGTAATTGGTGTATAAAATATCCGAATGAAACAAAGTAAATATTCCCAAGATATATTAATAGGTATTTGTTAAAAATTACACCATCAAATATTTCATGATTTTAATTTTGCTCTCAACAGGCTGGGAATATAAATTTTATTATTATTATTTTCATTCACACGATATTAACTATTTTTTTTGTTAAAATAAAATTAAATAACAGTATTTTTAATACTAAATTTTGGGAAACGTTCTATAATATTTATATCAAATTATATTGTTTGAATTGTAATTTTATTCATTTCATCCCTGTCAAATTTTGCGCCTAAACCAAATCATCGTAATCATATCCTTATAAATAGATATCGCAGAATAATAATTATTCTAACGCTTTATAGAAGCGGCTTTTTAGATCCAGATTTTTGGGGGGGGGGTCGGGCCCCATTTCCAAGTTTTCAAATCAGTTTAATTATGTTCCTCCACTGTTTCCTGTCGGTTGTTTTCGCCTTCCAGTTTCGGATACCTAGACAGTTTATGTCATCTTCAACCTCCTGTAGCCACTTTGATTTTGGCCTCCCTCTTTTTCTTTTGCCACTTGCTTCCACTCAGTCATCGCATACATTGTGCTGTTTGGGCCTGCTCACCACACATGTCCCAACCATTTTAACATTTGCTCTTTTAAAAAACTTATGATGTCTTTGATGTCTTTTTTCAGTTCTTCATTTGTTCTTTTCCTATATTCATTTTGAGTTATTTTCTTGGGTCCCATTATGACTCTTAGTATTTTTCGTTCAAAAATTTTCAGGTCTTGTTATTTCTTTGTCATTATCATAACTTCAGCTCCATACGTTATTGTTGGTCTAATTATTGTTTTATAAATTTTCATTTTAGTATTTTTGCCTAGAAATTTACTTCTTAATAAATTTTTATTTGCCTGGAAGACTCTGTTTGCTGCCATTATTTTCTCCTTAATTTCCATTTCTCCATCCCTATTGTTGGTTATTGTAACTCGTAAATATTTTATTTTATCAACTTCTAGGTGTTTGTTCACAGTCATTATTTTTGTTTTTGTTCCATTTATTTTAAGGCCCATTTTTTCACCTTCTTCTTCCACAATTTCTTGAAACATTTTTTTCATAATTTCTCTGTTTTTTGCTACCAAGACTAAATCATCCGCATAAGCTATCAATTGTCCACCCCTTGTCCTTAGGTTTTCTTTATCTACGTTTCTGACTACATATTCCTGCGCCAGATTAAATAGAGTTGTTGACAGATAATCTCCTTGTCTGACTCCTTTGTTAATCTCGAATATGTCCGTTTCACCTTTTTGTGTTTTTACTGTAGCTGTTGATTGTTTCATAGTAATCCAGATTAATTGTTGTTGTTGTTGTTAATTAGTTGTTGTCTATTTATTGAATCAAAGGCTTGTTCAAAATCAATAAGTAGCATCTCTGTTCCGATTTGATGTTTTTTCCGGCGTGAGTTTTTTCCAATATTTGCTTCAAGATATGAACTGCGTCTATGGTTGATTTGCCTTTATTAAATCCGTATTGATATTGTCCTAATATTGTGCCTATACTGCCTGCCAGTCTCTTTTGGATGAGTGTAGACAGTATTTTATAGGTCGTGTTAAGTAGCGTAATTCCTCTATAGTTTGTGCAATTTCGTTGATCCCCTTTTTTATGTATTGTTACTATTTGACCTGATCTCCACTCTTCCGGCATCTTTTCATCCCTCCATATACACCTTACTAATTCGTATATCTGTTCTGTCAGTTTTTCTCCTCCATGCTTAATCAATTCAATATTTATTCCGTCGCTTCCTGGTGCTTTCCCGTTTTTGCTTTTACTAATGATTTCTTTTATTTCTCCTAGCGTTGGTTCTGGTATTTGCTCTATTTCTATTTCTTCGTCTTCCGAAAATTCTTCCAGTATTTCCGTAGTGTATGATCTTCTTTACCAATCTGTGCATTGAAATCTCCCAAAACCACTGTTGTATCTTCTTTATGCTATTTCATCATCTCTTCTTCAAGCTTTTCGTAAAATATTTCTTTTTCTTCATCCTTTGCAGCTTCTGTTGGTGCATTTGTACATTCAAGACTGATAAGTTGAGAGGTTTTGCATCAATTCTCAAGAAGGCTATTCTCTCATTTACGGCTCTAAATTCCAAGATATTTTCTCTCATTTTTTCGTTCACAATAAATGCTACTCCCCGTTGCCCTTGTTTTACTCCTCCCGAAAATAGTAGTTTGTAATCTTTTTTTTCAATTATTCCCTCTCCTCTCCACCTAATTTCTTGTTAGGCCGCTACATCAATATTGTACCTTCGTACTTCATTTGCAATTTCTTCCATCTTTCCGGCTTCTAGCAGAAATAGGGAAGTAAATTTCAAATAATTCAAATTGGACATTAATTTAAAATATCAAAATTGAAGGGAGCTTATCGTAGGGGAAAAGGTTAATTAACAATCAGAATAAGAATAAAAATAATCATACAAAATTCATCAAAATAATCATTTTTCTTCATAAATAAAATAACTGTTATTCAAATACTAAATTTGGATGTAATATAATTTTGCATTGTAAAATATAATTTCCTAAATTTTAAAATTTTGACAATTTTATTAAAAATAAATTAGAGCCACGACTCACAACCTCACACACACACACACATGAGTAAGATCAACAGCCTGGGGCAAGAATATAAGAATAATATCCTAAGAAAGAAAATCAATCAAAACATGTTATATGACTGAAGAAAACACCTAAAAATCGTGACAATAGCGACATCCTCACCTCCAACTTCAAACCAAAATTGTTATGAATTGTTATGAAGTTTAAGGGCGACGAATGATACTTCATTCTGCATTTTTTGAGCAAATGTTGAATGTTTTTGACGTCAGCGTAGAATTTTTTGAAATAGCAACCGAAGTCGAGTGTCGTATCACGAAGAAGCTTGTTTCTTTCTCTTTCCAAAAATAATAGCTAATAGCAACAATACAAAACATGTTATAAAATATCAGTTTTATTATCTCTCTTTCATAAAAATAGACTATAGATCTGTGCTACCCAGTAAATACTACTGCGTTTTAAGCCTATTAAAGTGGAAATTAATCACTGATAGAGTGAATCCGTGAACCTTCAAAAAAGGAGCGGCTTGTGAAAAAAAATGCAGACGTAAATAACATCATATTTGTTTTGGATTTTCTTGTGAAATGAATGTCGATTCTGTAAGTAGATAATAAATAATCTAATTACCATAAGTGAGATTAAACTCAAGTAATGTGAAGATAAAAGGAATTACCTAAGTGTCAACAAAAACAAAGAAATTACATTTAAGTAATTATTGAAAATTTAAATAAAAATAATTAATGGAAAATCGTTGTTAGGAGTCGACGACTTTACTTTACAAACAAATTTACAATATACCGTTTATTATTATTTGACTTCTCTTCGTTTATAAAAATATCCAAACAAAAACAAAGCTGCAAGTGTATGAGAAGATTTTTTGTTTGCTGAAGGAATATTTTCCTTTCATTAATATTTTTCCTATAACACATTTATTCACACTTGAATAAAATGTTATTAATCCATTAAGGGCAAGACAAAGAAAAAGATGATGATTGTACATGTTTTATCTAAAGGATAAAATACCTTCACTAAGAGTAGGCTCCTAATGTAAAATATATAAAACTTATACAAATATAATGATATTTAGTAGCACCGAAAACAAAAATCACATTGATTGAAAACGGGCGATATTGCAGGCCAATTAACTGGCCTTCCTTGTCCAATCCATCGATTTCCATACGTTTTGTCAAGACATTGATGAACTACTTGACTTAAATGAGCAGCACAACCATTGCGTTTGACTTGTCTTTAGGGGCCATCCATAAAGTACGTCACAGGTTGTCACATTTTTATAACGCCTCTCCTTATATGACGCCACACATTTTTTAAATTTATGTATGTATTTAAAAATAATCAAGAGAAACAGCTATTCTCATTTTTCATTTATTTTTATTACATAATAATTTAATAAAATGCTAAATTATTAATAAATATAGATCAAGTTCGTAAGTTTTTCAAGTTTTTAATTCACATCCAAACTTTGAACTTTAATATTTTAAATTTAAACATGAGACGTCACGAAATATTGTCCCCTCATGCCCCTTATCACACAATGTCACACCTTGGTGATACCCTCCCTCCCCATTAACGTGTGACGTACTTTATGGATGGCCTCTTAGGAGAAAGTCGACCATTGAATCAGGTACATTTTGCGAAAAATTGAGGTAATCCTTCCCATCATGTATAATATTGATTTTTAATTTAAATTCTCATATCCACAATGATTAATTAGAGCGATCTGACATAGTTAACCCTCGCGTTCACCCCCGCTCTTTCATCCCACACTTCTGCATCGTACATCACACTCTGCTTTACCGGCATACCAATTACCCTTCTCTTCCACTCTCTCGGTCCTTTCACATCACACATCAATCTTCCCAGCCATGCTGCCTTTACTTTCGCCTTCTGTGCAGCCTTCAACATATGTATTCAAAAAAATAATTGTCTACACACCCACACCCCTAAATATTTTCCTTCCCTTCACTATTACCCTCACCCCCACCTTCCCTTGCCTTACTCTGTCCCTTCACCAGTAACCCCACCGTCTTATCTTCAGCCAATTTCAATCCACACCGCTCTATCTTCTCATGTTCTCTGCCTCTGCCTTCGTTCACCTCCATCCCCTTTCTCCAATAATTCATATCTCCCTCTTCTTATATCCGTCTCAAACCTAGATATGTAAACTCAAGCTTTCCTTATCATCCAGCACCCTCCAACTACTTACTCTTTTCCCCATCCATTCATAACACGCTTTTATGTCAATGAATTACACCACCTACGAAGGTGGGCAGTAGTGCATGATTAAGCACAGCCAACACTTCCTCCAGAATCACTCCTCTCCTGTCAATTTTTTTTTAATGAAATATAACTTTGTAATAGTTACTTTGATGAAATATTTAAAATTCACAAGTTTGCCAGTCCTCTAAATAATCTATCAACTTTACATGTTCACGCATCAGGAAGCTATCAGTGGAAAAGGATATTATTTTGCATTTAGCCAAAACCAAGCATAAGTCACTCCATTGATTAAGCTACAAATGCAATATTCTATAATATCTTGCCGAACTGGATCCAATTCCCCAATTCTATAAACAAGAGGATAATAGTGAAGAATGGATTAATGGAAAAAATATAGTAATTATTTAAAATTCTACATTTGAACGCTCTTTTTTTAGAATCTACTCACTCACGACTCAGCAATTTCACAAGCTTTGAGTGTTATGGAAAGAGTCGTTCAAGGAGACGATACATTTCTTATTGGTGACTCTGGATACCCTTTGAAACCTAACCAAAATCAGTGAGTGGCTAACATTACCATCTCCTCCAGTCCCTGTCTGTCCATTTTAATTATCCTCTTAAGCGCGCCTTCTCAAGTTAGTTACACCGTTGTATTCCAAATAAATTGACCATCAATTTCCACCGAAAATATACAGGGGGTGCCATTTGAAAATATCAAGTGATTGCCAAAGAACTATTGAGTTTCTGATACGTAGTTTGGGAGGAATTTTGATGCCATTCACAACAGTTTTTACAGTATTGGATTATCTTTTAAATTAATCGAGATATCGCCTGTAAACTTGGAACACGGTGTAGGTATATCTTAATAAATTCTTCGCATAAAGCGCTTTAGCTTAATAGCGTTTAAATCTGTAACATTGCATAACAGTTTTCTAATTCTTAATGGCTTTTATCTCATAAACCTTCAGGCTGATCTAACAGTGTGCGTTATAAAAATTACAGTACAATGAATAGTCTCGTTTTTTATTTTCAGTGAAAGTTGTAGGTCATTTATTACAAAATTCTAAGCTACCGAAACATAATAATTTATACTGTAAAATCAGTCAGAATCATTAGTAGAAATACCTATGCTGGATACTTGATGGTGGAGATTTATAGTTTACTCAAAATGTTGGTGTGCCTATTAAAAAAAAATGGGTAGTTCTAAGCGGAGTGTAGTAAATTAACACGAGCACGTTCCTTACGTCATATTAATCATTAAATATGTAAATTAATATGTGTATAGGTATCGATGATAGTTGAGGTGAAAATAAGTAGTTTATTTCCGGTATAGAGAGACTTTTATTATAGTGGATTCAATGATGTAGAATATTCTTGATAATTATTAGAACTATCCGCATTCTTATTAGATGTTTTTGGCTCTCTTCCTTTCTGTGGAACGGAGATCTTGAAGTACTACCGTTGCGAAAGCACTGGTCGTGTTCCAAGCAGTCTTCGATGACAGCATAACGTCTACTAGGGTTGCCAACCCTCCCGATTTAGGCGCCCGCGCCCATACACAAACCTCCCGCATTTCGGCAAATAAAGAATACAATAATTCAAATTTTAATAATTATCATTTTTTAAACAATCCGGCAACGCTAACTCAAACTCGCTCCGCAATCCCGCAAAGCTTAGACGACGCGGCTTATTCTGTCTGTTCAGTGATGATAACAGTGATCAGTGTTGCCTGTATTTTGCTGCGCTACGCAAGAAATTATTATTTTCTTATTCTCCTTGGTATTTGACTATTTTGTTGACGTTCATTATGTATCTTTCTGATAGTAGTGATTTAAGTGATGATGAGATTGATTGGGTTGGGCAAATTAGTGTTGAAGAAGATGATTGTGAACTTTTCCGGAGTGTGAGCCAAATCAAGAGAAAGTTGAGGTTGGGGGTAGTGGGGCTGAACCTTTTGTTCAAAAAACTAAATGGAATGTAAAATTTAATAATGAATGGAGCAAAACTTATCCTTGGATTGTTAGGGGCAAAGATATTTTTCAAGCTAAATGTACGATTTGCGACTCACAATTTACAATAAATCACGGCGGAGAAAACGATATAATTAAACATATGAAAACGGAAAAATACAAGAAAAGTACGACGAAAGGTTCACAAGGAAAAAAATTGACACATTTTTGTTAAAAACGATTTAGACATGGATTTGACCGCACGAGCAGAATGTGCTTTCGTTTTTCATTCTATCAAACATGCTCATAGTTATTTATCAGAGGATTGTGCGTGTAAATTATCCTCCCGCTTTCGTAATTTTAAAATCTGGCAACTCTAACGTCTACTAATATCTCTAGCTGGATTGCCTGTTCGAAAATACTCTTCAGGTCATTTCACATCGAGTTAAAATGAGAATAAAATGATTAAATCGAGTATTATTTTTATTTTTCAGTTCGATTACCTATAAAGCGTCTTTTATAGTTTTTGTAAACTATAATTTATTTTTAATATGAGTCAGTCTCTAAAGTGAACAATAAGTTTTTAATTGAAAAAAAAACAACTCACATTAAAAGATAAAAATAAATAATTTAGCAATTTGTTGGTTTTAAATTAAAGATGATCGGCGTAAGACGGTATATGGGACGTGAATGATATTTTTACAGTTTTCAATCGGTTTTTATTGCGATCAACGCGGTGTTCAAGGTTAATAATTGAAAATAGAAAAATCTCAAGCCAGACGAATGAATTTAATCGATAATCGAAATTTATTTGCAAGTCATTTAAATAAACGTGAAATTATTCTAAGACTTTTTTATTTGTTGAAAAGTGATTATTTAACTTGCAGATCCGTACGTTTTTCTTTTTATTTATAGATTCTTTGATGTTTATTATGTAGTTGGAGAACAATCCTAAAATATGTTGAGATTAGATAAGATGAATATGGGGCTTACGGACTTTTAAGAGCCTCCCCACTGTGACCTTTGCCGATCTATTGTGTGCCCTCCTGTTATGAATGGTTCTAGAACAGGCGTTGCGCTGGTGGTATGAAACTCCAGGACATAGGCACGCTCTATTATTCCTTAAAAGCCCTTCGGGCAAACTGTCACACGACCTACTATGTCAAACTCAAGAAACGACGAGGATGATGGTGGGAATGCTGACCGGACATTGTAGGCTGAGGAAACTTATGCACACAATTGGCCTAGCAGATGACAGCCTATGCAGGTTCTGCCAGGAAGAAGACGAAACCGCGGAGCACATACTCTGTGAGTGCGTATGCCTAGCAAGGGTGCGGCTTCACTTACTCGGAGAAGAAAAACCGATGGCAGAGACCTACGCAAGGGAGGCGGTATCCAGGCTAATAAGTCTGATAAAAAGAATAAAGCTAGATATCGAGCTCTAAATATAGGGAGGACCACAATAGATCTGCAAAGGTCGCAGTGGGATAGGACAAAAAGCCAATTCAATTCTAATCTAATCTAATCCAGTTATGTAAGTTCCTTGTCTCGACCAGTTATTATTACTACATTAGGGATGCTTAGCCTCAGGTCCTTCATGTATTGAGAGGTTTGTGGTTTTTCCTTTCCTATCTTCAAAAACCTTCGCCTAGAGGCCTTCGCAGTAGCACAGTAGTACGTGTGCTGACATATCGTCGTCTTCTTAGCAAACCTACATATTATGGTTGTTTCTGTAAATCTGATGTTAAGTGCACAATGCCCTTTTCAACCAGAATCCTGATTGTTCTGCTATACTGGTTCAGTAAGTACTCCATGAGTTTTGATGAGGGTTATTTGATGAACTCTTTGGCCTGCCTCATTGTTGTGCGTCTTATTCCACCACTTTCAAGACTGCTTTTCTATCCAAATACCACTATTTGTTTTTTGCACACATCGTACCCCTTTTCATCTAGCTGAGATTTGATTATTTCTCTCCTACATTTTGAAAAACCTAACTAAAGAGTCTAACTAAATCTTTAGTGTCGAATATATACCATTAAAGTTAAAACTTTAAGGCACCAAGTTTTTAGCTCACAAAATAGTGAAGAAACATAAGGACAACAGTAAAATAGACTTCATTAATGATTAGTTCGGTACCAGTCCTCGGCACCTCACATTTTAGGTTTTTTGTGCTTTTGGATGTACCGTTAATACTGTACAGTATGTAAAGTAGTGGCCCAAGTACGCTATCCTGCGGCACCCCTGCTGCAATAGGAAAAAGTTCGGAGTTTTCTTCGTCAACTTTCGTTTGTAAGTTAAGGTAATATTTCAGAAGTAGGTCGTAATTTGGTGGAAGAGTTCTTTTAATTTTGAATAGCAATACTTGGTGCTACACTCTGTCAAAAGCCTGTCCAATATTGAGGAAAATATCAGAGCAGTATTTTTTGTTCTCCAGGGCTTTGTTTATTTCTAGCATGAGTCGGTGGACTTGTTGCACTGTCAAATATTCCCCATTGATAAAGTAGTGCTTCGAGTTTGATTTACAATGGACTGACCCCTGAGTAAGCAGAGTAATTGTTTGCATTAAAGGACGAGAAAAATAATTACACAATAAATTATACCATTCGACTATAAAACATTACCAATTTCATAGTTTTGCGAATAAAAGAAATAACCATTGTTTTGGTATGTAATTAATTGTATAAACGCGTTTTTAATGATACCCATTAATTTTAAAAGATTAAGTTGTTAGATAAAATCGGATTGATGATGGATAATCATCACAAAATAATACCTTCTTAATTTATGGCTAAATGTTTTAATTATGCAAACAATGGAATTGAATGAATAATTGTTTTATTTATTTTCCAAATGATTCTTAGTATCCTCTGTATTTTGTTTCAAATTCGGAAGAAATAAACAAGAAACACACGCGAGCAGATCGAATTCGAAAATGGGAAAAAGTAAATTAGTGCAGCCCACTGGAAACATCCTCCAGGCCAAAGACGGGCAAAAAGGTTTTTACAGCTTTTGCTTGTCAGACAGTTCAACCTTTCCATAGTAACCCAAATAAATTTATGACGAATTTCAAAGCACCATTTATTTGTGAATCAAATTATCCACGGTTTTTTTTTCAAAATTAATTAGAATATGTCGAATTTTAAACGATTTCCGGAAAAAGACTATGTTTACCTCGTAGGCAAAGCTACATTCCTGGACTCTGTGCTGCTAGCAATCTTCACAGTCGTCCAGGAATGTTAGGCTTCTCCTACTCGGCAAACAAAATGTACTTACTATTGTCTTTTTTGATTGCTGCAAACGATACAAATTTGCAAATTATATTCGTTTAGAATGTTTGAGACAGTCTAAAATAGTCAAAGTTTTAATTTCAATTGTTATTAATGTATATGTGGATATATAACAAAAAAAGTTCAGCTTCTTAATGATCATAAAAAAAGTGTAAACAAGTTCCTAACATGACATGTATTATAACAACTAGTAATTGCAGATAAAATATAATTTATTGTCATTTAATCTTTAATCAAATTCATTTGAATTTTCATTATTGTTTTTATTTTATTTTTTGTTGCAGGACAAAATGACACAGCGTTTGATCATTCTACTTACATCCTTTCTTATCTGCACATGCACATCATTTCAGGTAAAGATATTTTGATTTTCCCTACAAAATTATTATTAATAGAATATTCATTCCTAAAAACATTCTGATTTTAGGTTTATAAGCTTTATAAGGCATGTCCAGGACAGTTGACAGTTGACAATACCCCTGAGAAAAAACAATAAACATAAAGACGATCAATAATTATCAAACAACAAACAACTATTAACCTATATTATATATTATTAAATATACAAGGCCAACAATTGAAATAACTTATAAATCAGCATAACCTCACTATTAAGAACCACGTGTTGTGAACACTTTGTTTATAGGTCATGTCCACGTCACGTCACAAACTATTTTGACAAGAGCCCGGTGGTAAAACAATAAACAAAGCGTTCAGAACACGTAGTACTCAATAGTGAGGTTATACTGATTTATAATAATAGATCGTGTTTGAGTTTAGTTGGTTTTGCTTCAGTGTACTTTTAAAGTTATTTTAATTTATGAGCTTGCATATTTAATTATATATATAATATAGGTTAATAGTTGTTTGTTGTTTGATAATTTTTCATCGTATCTATTGTTTATTGTTTTACCACAGGGGTATTGTCAACTGTCAATTGTCGTGGAAATGCCCTATTGTTTTTCCTCAGGAGTGTTGTCAAAATAGCTTGTGACGTCACGTGGACATGCCCTATAGGTCAACGTTGCCATTTATCATGAGTGCAAATCTAACCAAACTTTGTAGATACTTCACTTATCTAGAGTTTTGTGTGATTTTTTACCTATTCAGAAGAACATTACAGTCTTATAGAGATATTATAAGATGTTTTTTTTTCGTTTCTAAGTGCCACCTTAAAGAAAAAGTTTAACTGTGGTGTTATTGTAACGTTGCCAAGACATGAACAGAGTAAGAGATTTTATCACAAAAAATCTTTGGTTGAATGAAGTAGCTAAATAGTTGAATTAGATTTAAGCTCGAATACAACTGGCAACTGCAGACTAAGATGCTACGGCCATGTCTTGAACTTAGCTTATTATGTGAGGTTACGTGCCTTTGAGAAAACCTTGTCGCAACCCTATTTTCAACCAATTTGGTCAATCATTTTTTGGTTTTTGAATCGTTTAGGTTTCAACTTTAGTAGCAATCAATCGTTTTCTAAACGTTGCTGAATTTACTTGGAAAACGACGGTCATCAGCGCCCTCTGCTATTGAACACAAACGAACATACATTATCTAACGTGTATTCCGTAGATATATTGATAAACTGAATATCTTATCTGACATGAAACATGTAGGATTATACTCAATCGAGGAAACAATTTGAAAGGTTATAGGTAATTAAATAAAATAACTGTTTTGTCAGTTAACAATATGGTTTGACCGTCTTTATATAGAAATGAATAATAATGATTACATGCCCATGAAATGAATAATTCACAACAACCTGTGTCAACAAAAAAAATACATACAAGTGTTGTTTAAAAAATGTCCTTAGCGCATCATTAAATCTTTTGCTCTTCCGGGCCGTCATCTTTCTATCGAGAATTTGAAGATATCATTGTACACAATTAATAACGTAAAAGATTATTAATTTCTTTTAACAATTTCAACAAACGAAAAGTTGAGCAGGAAGAGGTTTTTTTTAATTGTTTTTAATGAACCGTTGACAGTTGACAATTACTTTATATTAATTTAGAAATGATTGTTTGAAGCTGTTCTTTCTAAATCTCATCTAGCCAAACTCTTTGGACAGTAAATTTTCCGAATTAAGGAAATTTTAATAATGATTTTTTTTCACTATTAGCCTCTAAACCTAACATTATTGACTTGATTAGAGCTAAATCTCAATCAATTTGACAGAATGTGAGGTTAACTGATGCAAATACAAAATGAAAGAATAAATTTCGCATCGCACCATTTTTTATTTATTTATTTATTTTTAGCAATCTCGACCACCAGCAAAATATTATAAACTAAAGTTTGTGTTTTACATTTGATAGAAGCTTGGATGATTTATTTAAAAAAAAATTTTGAAAGTCATATTCCATTTTTATCAGTTTTAAAAAAATGCTTTATGAGCTATATCTCCCGGATCCATTAAAAACCTCGACAATAATACTTCACTTCTCTACCTTGGAGTACAATTACTATTATTCCATATATCTCGAAAACTGTTCACACATAACAAGTATTGAATTTGGAAGGTTCAAAATTATAATAAAAGAACCTTAGAATGGACAGTTTAAACTGATGAAAAACAGAATCGCTTAATAGGCTGACAAAAGATAACACATTGTCTCTAGTATGGGAGAGGGGATTGCGGGTAACGAATTGGTGAACCAGACGGCTCTAAAGAATACCAATTCAAATGAAACTGGTAAAGATAGTACCCGGAGGAAACATCTGCACAAAAAAATGGGCGCAGAAAGAGTGAACCAAGGAACACCTTTTCACATACTCCACTTCTGTGAGAACTTTGGAAGCACTTGTATGTATGTATGTGTGTTTTTTGGGGTGACATTCACTGAGACCTAAAAGATCTATTGTGCCCCCTTACTTCTACTCAGTTTCTGATGAGAGTCTCAGAATCTAGTAGTTCCTTTAGTCCTATTTCCCGGAGGAATTTTAGGATGTCTGCAGGCTTCAACTTAGGCAAATGTTCCTCTTCTATCCAGTAATCTCCCAGGTGCTGTGCTCTAGGATTCTGAAGTGCTGTGCAGTTGGAAAATATGTGGATGGAGGTTTATTCCACAAAATCTGCATTCTTCTTCCTCCACCATTTTGAGCTTTTTCAGATGTCCATTCAGGCGACAATGTCCTGTTAGGATCCCTGTTAAAACTCTTAGCGCAGTTTTACTTTGACTTATGCATTCATTTGATCTCAACAGGTTGTAGTCACCCAGAAGAGTCTTTGATTGTATAAGCCCTACTAGATCTTTCCAATGGTCAGATCTTTTTTTTTCTCGGCCTTACTTATTTCTTCCAATATTACATTGGGGCTGATTCCGCAAAAGGGTTCAGGCCCCCAGAAAGGTATTTCAGTTCCCCTTTTTGCTAGTTCATCTGCTATTTCATTTCCTTCTATTCCAGTGTGTCCTGAAATCCATAGTAAGGTTGTTGTTCTCGCCTAGTTCATTGAGTTTGTCTAGGCATTCCCACATCATTTTGGAACTGATTACACAAGAGCTCAGTGCCTTAATGGCTGCTTGACTATCCGACATTTGATAATCCTTTGTCTTCTGTATCCTTCATCAATATTGAACTGAGCGCACTTTCTTATGGCGTGGATTTCCACTTGAAAGATACTTGGGGTTTTTCCCAAGCTTTCAGAGTGTTTGGTTCCTGGCCCGAACACTCCTATCCCAGTTCCTTCTATTGCTTTTGAGCTGTCTGTGTACCATTGAATGGCATTCTTTCCAAGTCTGGTAATGGTATTTGGATTCCATTCCTTCTTGCTGCTCATTTCCGTAACGAATTTCTTTGAAAAGTTATACTTTTCTATCATACCGTTTTGTGGCATGTCCCAGGTTGTCTGATTTCTAAGAAGTGAGGAGGTGATTTTTTGAATGATTACCTCACTACTTAGTCTGTATCTTTGTCTTTCTGCAACGCTTTCCACCACCATATGTAAAGGGGTGAGGTTGAGAATCACTTCCATGGCTGCCGTTGGGCATGTTCTCATTGCTCCTGTAATGCATATACACAGGCTAGTCTTTGAATTTTGGAGAGGTTTTCTCTCGTCGTCAATAGGCTAGTTCTAGTACATCCAGCTTAGGATTTTTGGGTTACAGCCCCAGTTTCTTCCTGCCAGATTTCTGCACACCATTATAGCCATTTTTGCCTTGTATGTAATCTCCTTTTCGTGTTTGTGGAAACACTTTGGAGAGGAATTAATACAACCATTAAAACTTCCCAAAATCCCCCAGTCATATTTATAAATGTAAAATTCTACCAGCCGTCTCATTAAAAAAAGACTGACGGAAATCAGAAGAAAAATTATTTTTTTAATAAATAGAAGAATCAGTTTCGACTGTTCATAGTTTCCAATTTACATATTGCTTTCGAGATGTTAGTATAACTGGGGGTAGATTTAAAATAATAAAATAACAATTAATTACTTCCTGAATCACTGACATGAATTTTTTAAATTCAGTATTTTTGTTGCACTTCCTCAACCGCTTATTAAAGTGTTCCTTTCGATCGAGGTCGACGAGGGTTTTTTAGATTCGAATTTCCTGCTTCTTCTTCTTAATATTTTAGGTACGGTAAACGACTGTTCACTTTATAAAGTTGATTAAATCTCGTGCAAAGCCAAGTCTCCAAGGTGTTGTGCACTAGAACTCTGTGCAATTCGCAAGTACAATATATCGACAGAGGTTTTTTCTTCCATACCACAGAATGGTACCCGTCATAAGCGCTCGTGCCAAAAGCGCCCCGACAAAGGTGCTATATATGTAAATAATAACCTAACCTAACCTCCTCGCAATAACCGAATTTTAATAAATATCTTTGAAAACAGGAGGAATATAGTTATACAAACTATTCTTAAGGATAAGTACAAGTACATTCATCTTTTCTTTATAATATCTGGTCAAGGTTCCATATGTATTCGTACATATGAATAATAATAATAATTATTGTAATAGTCACTGATAATAAGTATTAATAAATAGTATGGAGAATAATAAAAAGTACACATAAAGAGTTTTCAAATCGAACGCGAACGCCCAGTTTCAGACTAAGTTTATATTTATTATAATATTTATAAACAAAAGTTTTTAATTGTTTATTATCTGGAGCGCAGTTATCGGTTGCGCTTATGTCGTGGCGCTTTTGACTTTTGACAGGACACCTCACAGACTCTAGATCCTTCTTCCTACACTATTTTGAGCAGCTAATGGTTTTTGGATCCCATTCCTTCTTTATGCCTAATTCCGAATTTCTTTGGAAAGTTATTCTTGTTTGTCGTACCATCGTCCCATCCAGGGAACAGGGGATGCATCCAGACAAAAGAAACTGTCTCTTAGCCTTGGTCGATACACAATTATTTTGTTTCAAGCAGAGACAATTGCCGCTATAGCCTGCATTGATGAAAACATCAAAAGAGGATATACCGGACAAAAAATTTTCCCTGACAGCCACAAAGTGTCTCTAATATGGGTGACGGCACATGAGGGGATTGCAGTGAGTGAAATGGCAGACCAGCTAGCTAAAGAAGGTTCTAAGGAGCCTTCACAGGTCCTGAACCGT
The DNA here is from genome assembly GCA_910591675.1 of Galerucella calmariensis. NCBI lineage: Eukaryota > Metazoa > Arthropoda > Insecta > Coleoptera > Chrysomelidae > Galerucella > Galerucella calmariensis. Next base: position 9,336 of record CAJUYG010002131.1, on the reverse strand, counting down.
TTTGTGGAATCACAAAGGATTACATAAGAGGGAAACACCCTCAAATGGAGGCAAATGGAGGAACTCTCGTTCAGGCTTTTGAAGCTGGGTTAGAGAAATTTGAAGACAGCTACTGACCTGGTGACTGGACACTGTACCCTGAGGAAGCATCTGCACAGGATGGACAAAGTTAGTGAACCTAAGTGCGGAAAATGTGAACTCTACGATGTAACAACTACTCACATACTCTGCTTCTGTGAGAACTTACAAGGACTCAGACGGGAGCACTTTGGAGTGGAAATAACACAACCATCACAACTACTGAAGATTCCTCCAGATAAACTGGTGGCCTATATAAAAGACACGGAGCTTCTGGAATGAAAGTAGGTAGATAACATGGACAATGGTAGAAAGATTAAGTTCAAGTGCCTGGGCTGTTGAGCCCAACCCAAACGTATGAAAGTCATACCATCTTGTGGAATGTCGCTGTTCTTCTGATTTCTTAGGAGCAAGGAGGTGTTTTTTTTTAATGATTCCTTCTTTACTTAGTCTATATCTTGTAGATACTTTTTGCAACAGTTATGTAGGTGTGAGGTTGAGAATCACTTCCAAGCCGTCGTTGGGCATGTTCTTATTGCTCGTGTAATGCATATTATAGACCGGTAGCCCATAACACGTGTAGGCTTCAATATTTCAAATGGAAGCCTTTTTCACCATCGAGCTTAATGTGAAAAACAAGTAAAATAATGCTATTGCCCAAGACCCAAACTTGCTAATCAACGCTACAGGGGATATTTTCAACGAGCTAGTAATAGAGAGAGATATATTTTTGTTTGTAATACCGAGGAAAAAAATGGAAAACAATATGAAAAACCTGACGATTGCTGGAAAAAGAATACTTACAACCCTTTATACAGTGATGGGCAAATGTGTGGAACCAAGTAAATATCTCTATAATTATTAGAGATATCAAAATGAAATTTGGAAGGTGGATCCTACAGTAGATTGCCTATTTGTTTTCATATTTTTTAACAATTTTGAACTTCCGGTTTTACCGGAAGTAATGTCGATTTTAAAATTTGCAATGGAAAACCCTGTATACGAATAAAAAAATATCAGGTTCGATATTTTTTATTCCAATGCCTACCGAGATATTAACATAAAAATAACTAAGTCCCGTTTCAGATGGACGCGTATGGTACGCGCGCGCGTACCATACGCGTGAGATCAGATATCATACATCCGCTCTACGCGTCCATTTGAAAACCTACATTTAATTTATGATATCTGACCTCACGCGTATGGTACGCGCGCGTACCATACGCGTCCATCTGAAACGGGACTAAGGAAAGGAAAAATTTGATGGTAGCTAGTAGTCCATGCACGAAGTCCCGACCTTAATCCACTAGACTATTTTCTGTGGGGTTATTTAAAGTCTAAGGTTTATGTTGATAGACCAAATAATTTGCAAGAATTAGCTGCAACAATAACTCAAGAGATCCAGGGAATTCCACCAAAAGTAATAGCTAATGTTACTAGAGAATTTACAAACCGACTTGCATATTGTCAAGAAGTCAACGGTGCTCAGTTTGAACATCTAATACATTAATTTTAGTTTAGTTAAGTTTCAATGTTTTGAAAATCACTTAGTTTCAGCTGATAATTATGATTATTTCTTTAATGGATATTAGATTTTTCCTTTCCTTTCCTTTCCTTAGTTACTTTTCTGTTAATATCTCGGTAGATATTGAAATAAAAAATATCGAACCCGATATTTTTGTGTTCGTAATAAAATGTTTCATCAGAAACTAAAATAATATACAGGGTGTTCCATTGCAAATTTTTAAATCGACATTACTTCCGGTAAAACCGGGTGTTCAAAATTGTTAAGAAATATGAAAACAAATAGGCAATCTACTGTAGCATCCACCTTCCAAATTTCATTTTAATATCTCTGATAATTCCAGAGATATTTACTTGGTTCCACACATTTTCCCATCACTGTATAATGAAAAGGCTAGATAATTACCACTCAGCGATATAGTTTTACAGTTTATTTTTAACTTAGTGTATTGGGTAAACTGTACTTCAAATTTACCATTATTTCAACTCATTATGAAATAACCATTACTTCGCTGAAATTTCTTTTCAAGCAATTGATTCCGGAAGAACTGAATAGTTGTTGATTCACATTGGTTTTACCATTTCAATTGTGAATATTTTGATAAACAATATGTCGAAATTTTAATTTAATCCTGCGTAATTCTTATATAAGTTTATCCTCAATTTCTGTTAATGTTAAAATCAAACATAAATATGTTTATATAATTTTTGCCGCAAAGAAATAAAATGCGAACCAAAAAAATTACCACGGTCGATCGTTTTCCGTGTGCGGTATAATGTTATTAATTTTTTCGTTGCTTTTAGCGTTTTTCTAAAACATACTGATAGTTGTTTACAAACCGCAATAATAATAATAATATGATATGCTCTACATTTTTTTAATGTACGACATTTGAATAGGTAGGTACATAAAGGCGTGGAAAGGACACCGACTTTTTCTGAATATAATCATTGTAACTTGGTTTTTATGTTTTAATCTGATTTCGGAAGGTTATTTCATCAAATTTATGAATAACGGGAAATGTTCTCGTATATTCAACAATAGTAATATGCATGATATTCTTAAATTACTTGCCATAAAAGGTAACATTACCTGGAAAAAATGTATTGAAGTGAAATGGAATTTCTGTGATTTTAATTTCCGGTTTTAAATAGCTATATTGCTTTTCCATCCGCCAGGGCGTTTCATAGTACACAGCAACGGGTTCCAACGGGTTGCTTCGTGCATTTCTTATTTTGATTGGCTCAGTTTTCATTATGTCCCACAATTTGCTTAATTCATTCATACGCGGGGGCCTAAGTATTACAAACGAAAATGTATCTCCCTCTATTCTATTACTAACTTTTTTATAATACCATATACCTTGATTTCGTTACTATGGTAACAACGTTTAGATATATTGTCGAGTGACAGTGACAGTTCGTTGATTTTCAATGTGTCGTTTATGTCAAATTTATTATCTTATCTGGTTTTAACTCCGGTCTTGTAACGAAAATTACTATTTCCGAATAATTATGACCGCTTAATAACTATTAAAAATAACAATAACTTTTCATATTTCACTCTAATTTTTTGACAGCAAATCATGAAGCTTTTTCATGAGCCTTTATTTGTGTTCAATTTCAATGTGTGGAGCAGTAGTGTAACTTTTAAAGTGGTTGCTAGATTCTGCTCAAATTTTGGTGAGTAACATTGGGACTAATTTTGAAATCAACATGGTGGACCTAAAAATGTTATGGAACATTCCGTATATTTTTACATATCTGAAGTCTCCGGCTTAACCTATATACAATTTACTAGTAAACTCTATTCAAATTATTAACATTATTGGATAATTTGAGTTTTCTAAATTAAGATTAAAAGTTAAGAATCAACAAATAAGTATTTTTGGAGCTAAAAGAAAAAATTAAATTCACTCCAGTTCCAACAAAACTCATTCGAATGTAACTGCATGTAAGTTCTTGAATATCGATAATTTTTTCAAAAGTTTCTATTATTAATACTCACTGAAGTGTGTAAATGGGCTGAAAAAAATACATACTTGTATTGAAAAGAAACACAATAGCTTTTGTTTGCGTTGAATTGTATCCGATTTTTTCAAATGTATATTGTGCAACAAGATCAAACAGTTCACCAGCAAATGCGTCAAATAGCAGTCTTCCTATATTAGGTAGTTGACAGAACTTGTAAGCGTTTCAAGCGACAAATATGTTTCCACAATATGAGACTGTACGATCTGAGGATGGATATGATCCTACCCCTTCGTAGATTATTACTAGCTTCATTGTAAAGATTGAACTTTAAGAGATAATCTAACTTGAATTGGGACACACGGTTCAGAACAGTCTACTCACAGAAACCAGAGCAAATTGTAGTATTTTGGATCAAAAAAATGTTGAGCGCGTAAGATTGGAATGCTGCTAAGCATCTCAATATTAACAACACATTTTTTCGTAATCTTTATAACTAACTTCTCTCATACTACCGCTTAAAACTGTGTGTTATTAAATGAAATGTCGACACCTGGAAAATCGTTTTGTAATATTTATATTTGCTTCCGCAGTGAAAGGTTATCAATATAAGTATTAAGTAATTCATTTACCTTCAATAATAAAAGTTGAATTTTATGGCAATGAAAATTATATAAAAACAAAGAAGGTAGTAAATACAGTAAATGCAATTGTTTGTTACTCTTGCCCAGATAACGTCACCAGTGATATCATTAACGCTTGTCTCAATAAAACTCCTGTCATTTCTTGTACTATAGGTCATTTTTAATCACAGAATGATGTTGTTAAAGGTTTTGCTAGAGGGAGAACAATGTTTATTTATAAATATTCGTTGAGGTCGTGGAATATTAATTACAATAGTTAGTAGATTGACGGTTATATCTTTTTCTCTCACTTACATACATTGAAATGTTATTGTAAGAACAGCTTTGTCCAAGTACTTGGTCTAAAGATGTAGGAATCTTGTCTTGTATGAATTTGGGGCAGTTAGTCATAAAATGTTTGATCATTTGTTTTATTCCACAATAGAGTATTCCACACGCGTATTTCATATTTTGCTTGAATATTAATTTATAATAGTAAATATGATATAAAAAATTACTAATAATAGGAAATAAACCAGTTTCCATTGGAAATTACTCCCAAATTTTAAAATAAAATTCAAATTTCAATGCATTTTCCGACAACAACCCGAAGATTTCCGAACGCTACCGATGATACGTGTGATGTCATATCTCTTGTGTTTACTTGTGTCAATATGGCCGGTATTGCATTGGGTTATGTGTAGTTGTGTGTTTATATTGTATTTTAATCAACTATTAATTGCTTCATCGACGTAAAAATATCATTTATATGTTTGTTTGAGACCATTACGTGTTTGTGTGTGCTTTTTTTTATTTCTAAAAGTCAACGTGAAGTGGAAAGTGGTCATAAATATTTGATATTTCCGAGCATATTTTAAAACTTTTGGAAGAATATATTTTATTCACTAGTTCAGCGTTCAGTGACGATTCTTTCATATTTTGTGAGTAAAGATATGGCGGTTTTGTAAAAGCACAAACTGATAACTTGCCCAAAGTAGACTCATTTATGCTGCTTGAATTTATGAAGTCAAACAGCTGCTTTAATGCAGAGGAAATAAGAGGAGCTAAAGCATTATCGTAAGTACCTACGATTTAAAATATGTTTTATTAATATAATATAAACCAACCATATTTCGATGTGTGGTCGTAAGAAAATGATGTTTTTATGGTTGACTCCTAGACATATAGGTACATAACCTCAAACTATTTGAGAATAAAAATTACCAGCATAGAAGTAGGTACCCACATTAAAATGGTCTTCACAAACAAAAGTAATGCCATTCTCTTAAGTGTATTTTTGCTTGCGCCACCAGGTAAAGTGACAATTATTTTGTCTGGAGTTTTAATAGAGGTCGATTTATACACTGGAACAATGCAATACTTGAAATAAAAAGTTTTTTTCGACTTTATCCATTTTTAAAGCTTTCAGAAACGAATTAGGTCACAAGAACTCAGAGCTTGATACACGAATAAGAACGTAAGCAAATGACGCCACATCTTGGGCAGCCATCTTTATGACGTAAAGCGCGTTTTGGCGGACTTTCAAATTTTATGATTTAAAGTTTATATTATTTTGAAAAAATAAGCATGCAAGGTGTTAGGAGACCTGATAAAGCGTCAATTCCCACCAATAGCAAAATTTATGCTTGTACCCTATTTTCAGATGTCGGCTCGCAATCTTTCATGATAAGGCATTAATGAGTTAAATTTGTGTGCCCGAGTCTAAGCCGTGTTACTATCACTTTCGATGTACAATTCACAGGCAGATCTGGCCATGGCTTCACTGTTGGTTTCGTTTTATTCCGAAGTAATGTCGATCTGTTCCATCTAGATTGCAACGCACTTTGCACTTTTGATTTAATATCAGTTTTTGCATCACTATCTACAATATCTGTTACTTTGATAGAATCCTCTGCGTTACGTGCTTCATGACCACATTTGTCCGCTTCTTCAATGCTTGATATTTAGATATGAGAAGGAACCCAGATGAAAAAATGTTTTTGACTTTATTTTGGCTTATAGTATGCTCTTTGAATTTTGGCAGCTATGATGTTAGTAGTGTAGGTGTGGCTTATAGTTTGTGGTGAACCGTAAGTATGACAGTTTTCGCTATTTGGGATACATTTATTCCCATGATAGCACAATATAATGCATACAGTTCGGCTATGTGGACACTGCATGTTGAAGTTTACCTTGTTGCTGGTAGTAAGTTATCATTTAACAATTAGTAAAACTGCTATCGTTTATGCAGACTCTAGGAGAAAATAGTAAGCATGCGCACAAGCCCTACATTTTCATGTCTATTTGTACATTGGAACAATTTTGAAGATGTAGGTATAGCAGAATTGAAGAAGCAGGGACTTTTTTTCTTTTATTAATGATGCTTTGTTCTTATTGAACAAAGGCAGGAAAAGGAGATGGGCTGTCAAGCCTATTAATAGGAAAAGAAAAGGGAATGTTTGAAAATAAACAAACACACAACATAATCCTAAGTCGACCGCTTTTCTATAAAAGGATCTGCGTACTAGTTGGGCACTAGATGAAAATTCGGTACATTCAATTTAAAAAAGTTAAAAGTTGGCCACCTTCATAATATTTAAATGATAAATGATAATTGTTAATTGTCTGCATAAATGGAGTCATAGTGATTGAGTAGTTTTACTTATAATTGATAAATGTTAATTGTTAAATGCTAATTGATAATTGTTAAATGCTGCTGCATAAATCCACACTAATATTACTGCTGCTTCTACTCCATCAGATTTTGACGTACTGTGTAAGTTTGAGTAAATTGATTGTATTGACTCAAGATAATCTTGAGATTTTGTAATATCAGTTGTATATTTTTCAAACTCGTTTAATCCTGCAATGATTTTTGGTGTTTTCACAGTCCATGATGTTTATGTCTTTATTATTTGAACTAATAGCGTTTTGTATATTTAGTCTCCTAAGGCTAATTCATAACTTGACGTTCTCTTCGCATAAATCAAAAACTGTGCAATGCACAAACTCATTCCAATTTCAAAATCATTCTACTGGCGGAAAAATGAACGTCAAGAATATAAATTGTTCTTTATTGTAGAAGCATTTGGTATGAATGAAATTGTTGTTCATAACTTTAAAAATATTCATAAAGAAACTGGTCAGGCAAACACTGGATGGTGCTTCTTTTATGTGGCGTCATTTAGAGGGCAATGACGTAAATGTTAAAATACAGGTTTGGTATGAATTTTGAAATAAGTAGGTGGTTTTGAGGCATTATTATAACAAACTTAACAATGTATTGTATGACCGTGCAATCAAAAAACGGATCGTAACGACTGATGCAAAGGAAACTGTGAGTGAGTCTTCACTCTAGCACGAACATAGGACGCTTTCTTATTGTGTAATGTAGATTTGAAGGTAATGTTTTTACATTAAATTAAATATATGTTCTTTTACTTTAATTAGTGTTACACCCGCTGAGTAAATTGTTCAATTATGTTAAAAATATTTTCATAAATAATATTCAGTCACTTAACAGGTTTATGAAAATATATAAATAGATAAAAATATATAAATATTTATACCCAGTATATTTTATTCAACGGTTTTGGCAATTCCATAATTCTTAGCATAAAAAATTTAAGAAACACCCGCAGTTTAGTCAAATTATGGTAATTATAAATCGCTTAATTATATTTAACACTATTCATCCAATGACATGTTGAAAAATTTAGTTTCCTTAGCCTTAAGCATTTTTTTGGTATATGATTTTATACACAGAAATAACAAGAGTTAACATTTTCATAGATCAATACTGGATGCTTTGCCCCAAAAAAATTAATCTAGAAAGCGGGAAGCGGCGAAACCCCAGCAGGGGTATCAAGCCATTATATATTGTAACATTGTTGTCATATCTAGGCAAAATTATAACAAATTATTTGATTGAATTTTGAGAAAATGTTAAATGAATGAAATCCAGAAATGTTAAGGCACTTGATATGGATACAATAGATTTTCTTTTCGAACACTCCAAGCAGTTATTGAAGAAGATTGGCAGACAGCATGAGATCATAGTGCCAGTAAACTTTAAAATGTCACAATGGGCCTCAGTGCCGGAGTCTTGGCTTGAGTTTGTCTAGGTCAAGGCTCGCCTGCACATTTAGTAGTAGTAGTAGCTTTAAAAAATTAGATCAACCATAACTCCATTGATTCCTTTTTCACAAATAACAATGACAGAAAGAGTGAAACTGTATCGTCTTCCACTGGGGCATACCAGGCTTACACACTCTTCACTTTTGAGTGAAGATGAGCCGTTATGTTCTATATGAGGATCAATAATACTTTATATGGGCGAGTTGTACAATAAACAGTTATCTCTTAAACTTAGTTTAATGTTTATTTTTCGTTGTTCAATATCTGGTTAACGTTAACTAGAGTTTTAATAAGGCGAGTTGTACCAACAGTCGGCTAAACCTGGTTTATCTAACCATAGGGTTAAATTTAACAAAAGTTTAAGCCGGTACGTGTTGTACCAGTGGTGTTTTCGTGCAGCTTTGTTAATCAATCATTTTGAAAGGTTGGTATCAGTGAATGCTAGACGAATGAACTACTGTGGAGTAAATTACTTACGTTTTGCCAATGAAAAATATAAAAGAAGAATTTTTAATGCGATTCTAACCCCCAGTCTCAGTTTACATTCTCAGTTCCTGAAGTGTTTTTTATTTTTGCATATTATTTTATTTGACTAAAAATTAATAAAAATAAAAAAGGTCAGAAAACTTCACGGCCAAAGAAGAACGCCTCCTCTTGGATTGCGTCAAGCAACAGTGGAGCGTTATTGAAAATAAAAGGACTGACGCAGTCAGTAATGACGAGAAAATGGAGACGTGGAAAAAAGTCGCTCTTAATTTTAATACATCTAGCGATCGCTACAGGGACTTCGGCATCCTAAAAAACAAATTCACAAACATGAAAAAAAATCCAAAAAAGCTTTCGCGGAAGAGAAACTGCAGAGACTCGGCACAGGTGGCGGAGAATATGTTCCATCTCCTGCCAATGATATTTATGTGGAACTGAAGGAACTTTTAGGGAAACAAGTCACTGGCCTGTGCTCTCGAGTTGACGATGTCTAAATCTATCCAAAAATTCCTAGTCA
>CAJUYG010002130.1:50052-72798 GCA_910591675.1 Galerucella calmariensis | reverse complement strand
AGTCGCCTGCCCATGCTGTTTACCAAATTATTGATATTCTGTTGAGGAATATTTCGCCATTCTTCTTGGGCCGCATGAACCAGCTCTTGTACACTCCTGGGTGGATTTCTGCGTGCTGCCACTGCCCTGGCAAGCATGTCCCAAGCATCTTTATGGGATTCATGTCAGGAGATAGGGCAGACCAGTTCAAACGATTGATCCCTTCAGTTTCAAGATACTCATTTACAGCTCTGGTGCGATAAGGTCGGGCGTTATAATCCATAAAAACGGAGGAATTGCCAACAGCTGCGCGCCATAGTGCCATAGTCTCACGTGAGGATGTAGAATCTCTCTGAGATACCTATCACCAGTAATCGTTCCCTCCACATGAATTAATTATGTGCGATCATTTAACATGATACCAGCCCAAAACATAGCACTTCCTCCTCTGAAGGGCGGCACGGGGCGAGCATGGGCAAGCTGAGTAACTCTCGTTGGATCCCGCCACACACGTATTCGATGGCTATCTTGTACCAAACAAATCCTTGTCTCGTCGGAAAAAACACCGAATTCCAAAATTCTTCAGGCAAGGCCGCGTGTTCTTGAGCCCACTGTAGTCGGCGAACTCTGTGCTCAGGTTGTAGTCTGGGCACTCGTCGGCGACACCTCAAACCTGTCGCAAGTATTCGTCTTCGTAATGTCGAGATCAATACTTGAACTCCTAACGCATGTCTTATATCTCTTTAGAGTGCTGGTATTGCCATGGTCGGGTTACTTCGGATAGTTAAGTGGATATAGCGGTTCTGCCGCTGATTAGTAACACGCCTTCTACCGCTTCTAGATATCACGAAGAGAATTGGTCTGGAGATACTGGTTCCATACACGAGACACATCACTTTGTCAAACGCCAACTCTGTTTGCTACGAACCTTTGAGAATGTCCTTCTTCAACTAAAGCCACTATTCTTGCACGGTCAATCTCACTTATGACTTGACGATTCATGTTTGCACTTAAAATCGAAAAAAAATTAATGAATTTGTACAGTCATCCTTATGTAGAGTAAATTTAGGCTGATTATTTGTTAAAGCAAAATCTTAGTTGAAGCTCAAATACAATTTATATTGAAGATAACCCAAACAACGACAAGACCCCTTGACTTCAATGAGTAGTTTGTCCAAAAACCCTAGCAGCGACAACAATATCTACACTGTTTGTCTCTGAATAATTATTTTTTAATTTGCCAGATTTGGTGAAATTTTGTGTGGCTATTGGAGATATATTTTCTCAATTGTAGAAAAATCATTCAATCGAAATGTACAGGGTAAGCCAAGTAAGAAGCAATATTTCTAAACCATCTACGAATCCTTGGACCCAAGCACTCCATCTATTGGGGTTTTTTTGGATCTAAAAAAGGCCTTCGATACTGTCGACCACTCCATACTTTTAGATGCACTAGAAGATATGGGTGTAAGAGGTGTAGCTCATGATTTATTCAAAAGCTATCTAACAAACAGAACACAAAAACTGAATTCAAAAATCATGTGAGTGAGGAGATCAACATTAAATGTGGTGTACCTCAAGGAACAGTATTGGGGCTGGTGCTATTCGTAATTTACTTAAATAATCTATTTGAACAGGAAACAATTGGAAAAATAATCAGCTTTGCGGACGATACTGTGATTCATTACAAACATGATGACTGGTATAATCTCAAAATAAATATTGAAAATGATCTTGGAAAGCTCAAAGACTGGTTCGACAGCAGATTACTCTCAATAAACTTTGACAAAACTGTATATTTACCCTTCAGTAGTCATGAAACGTCTCTGCCAAAATACAATCTTAATATCCAACAAGATTTTTCAATAAAACCTGCAAAAATAATTAAATACTTGGGTATTTACATTGACAATCACTTACGATGGAACCATCATATGGAATATTTAACTAAAAAACTTCGGAGTATCCTATTTCGATATAAGCCAGTAAGCCAATTTTTGAGCTTTAAGTGTAAAACAATACTGTACCACAGTTTGGTTGAGTCACACCTCAATTATGGCATTATTGGCTGGGGAGGGGTTTCAATCGTGGTATAATATTTGCTCTTCCCCTTCTCAAATAATCCGTATTTCCACCAAACTTGCAGCCAAATTATTCCTCTTCCGAGACTTTTGAGTCGTTCGGTAGAAGTCCGGATCGAAGCTCCCGGTAACGCCTAAACGCTAGTTTATCTTCAAATGGTCTGGTCAAAAGAAATATGAATAAAACAAACAAATTTCCTCTTCCACAACTCATCCATTGAAATTATATTGACTAAAGGGGTGTTCCTAATCAAATAATTAGGGGTACTTATGAGAATAAAGCGGCGGCTCAAATAATCGAAATAATTATGCTGTTGTTTCACATACGAGTAATTGTTTGTCATTCAACGTACCTCGGATGTACGAGCATGTTAGCAAGGTGTCCACAATCTCTAGAGAACCAGAGAATGCCGATTATACAAGTACAAAGCTCCTTGACTGAAGTTAATTAGGGGAAAATGCGCGAAATGAAGATTACTTGAAGATTAATCCATAGACGTAGGAATAGAGGGTTAATATATCTACGAGTGGATACTTAGAGCTCTCAAATTAGATGATGACGATAGTTCTGTAGGTTAATATTTTTATCTACTAATCTCGTTAAAATTAAAAATGTATGATGAATCCTATTTTGCTAGTTGTTTTGTCACGTTCTTCTTCTTTATGCTAGGTTTTATTTTGCGTCGGGTGAACGTAGAGACGCTTTGTGACGTACGGTGATCTTGTAGGAAGAACTAGTGTATGCAACTATTTTAAGAGCAATGTACATGGCAATTTCCTTGCCTAATTGCTCTTTTAATTTGGTTTTCACGTAATTAACATCAAACGACTTAAATTCGATTCCACTTCATCTTTTTTTCTCATCAGACTTGAACCAAATATCAGCCAGTTTGATGTTTAGGCCACATACTTTCTCAGGATCACGGTATGCAAAAACTATACCACTTCAGGCTGCTTCTGAATATTAGCTAATGTATCTATCGAATTCCCTAGGAAAATCTAGTTTTAACTATCGCTCACGTCACTTCACAACACGCCTGAATATGCTCACCACTAGGGAGAAAGCATTATTCAGCAAGAAAACTAGAGATCTTCATGGCCCAAGTTAGAAGCCAGTTTTTGAAAATTTTTGCCAAACAGCAAAACAGTGAATGTTAATATTGGCCCTAGTTCGAAAACTTAGCAGTACTGATAGTGAGCTGACAGAGCAAATCTCCAATGATAGGAAACAAAACTTTCGACGAAGTGAGTATTAATTTGATATTAGTGCATTTTACACACGTTCAAGTCATTTGGTGGTTATACTAACCGCATTCAAATTGTGCAACGAATGAATGCTGCGGAAAAACGTGCTTGGGAAATGGTGATGAGCAAAGCTAGACCAAGACCAAGACTCGAACAGTCTCGGTCTTGGTCTTGGTCTTGGTCTCGCTTATTCAGTCTTGGTCTTGGTCTTGCTCAAATCTGTCTGGTTCTCGGTCTTGGTCTTGGTCTTGCTGTATTTTGTTTGGTCTTGGTTTCAGTCTTGGTCTTGCCATAATTTCTTAACGAACATCTTTCAAAACATTTTGTAAACATTTTATTTTTATGCAAGAAACATTTTTAAAACTAAATTTACTATCTTTGAATTAAAAAAAGTTCATTAAGATATTATGTACTCTTCGAGCATTTTTGTAGATCCTTTGATTTCCTTGTTTTTTTTATGTACATCGTTAAAATCTAGTAAAGAAAACTGACAATTCGACATGCCAATTTATATTGTTTCAAGAAAAGCATATGTTGACGCTGTTACAAATATTTTATCTCATATAGTTACTGTGAAAAAGAATTTTTGGTTGAGTCCTGCGTATTTAGTCTTGGTCTTGCATAGTCGGTCTTGGTGTTAGTTTTGTTCTTGTTCATTCTGTCTTGGTCTTGGTCTTGCTTTTTCGCAAGACCAAGACCAATTTTGCTCATCACTATTGGGAAATGTTTAGCATCTGTGGTTTTTGGCAAGAGTGACATTCATCTTAACCGTTACACCTATCGACCAATAACGCAACACCTTGGGTTTGTGCGCAGAGAGGTAATTTTGCAAATACCACTTCATATAAGCCAAGAGCGATACATAGAGGCTCTATTATTACACCCTTCTTGATAGACTCAAGAACCTGAATAAACAAAAGAAAAGGTTTCAATAGAATGGAGCAGCTCGGATACTCCTATTCTTATAACTAGAGTGATTTTTTCACATACGGACTTAGACTGTCCTTCCCATTCTTATTATTTGATGTTATCGGATGCATACATTTGAGACATACTCAAAGAGCGAGTATTACTAAAGAATCAAATTGAGTTTTCCTTAAGTTAAATCCAATAAACTTCCTGCCAATTTTCTAATTCATCAAAAGTGTTAAAACCGTAGTTCTTGAGAAATACAAAGTTGAATCAATTATTATTCAATTTCACTCGTATGAATTGATAAGTAATCTGTGATGTTTCATATAAACAAGATAAAAAGGCATGTACCACAAATCCCTTGAAAAGGCATTCTGGATACGCCACTATTAGCAGTAGATTAATGAAAGGGTTGATTGATAGATGGTGCTTGGCCAGCTGGCAGATGACTGGGCGACGGAAGTGCGCGTGCACTTGACACTTCCGGTCGACCCTTCTTATTTCTGATGAAGCAGCGCCGTTAGAGCCCCATCAGTGGGTCCATCAAGTCCCCTCCTTCTCTCCAACGTCGAAGCAGGGGCGGGTGGCGAGGGTGAGTTCGCCCCTCCTAATTGTGTTTATGCCTGTAAAGTGCTTTCCGTCCTCAAATGTAAATTTTAACCTTGTTAAACTACGGCCTAGCGAGTTTAAATTATCAATGGTTAATTAATCTTCAATTTATTCACTTTGTGTAATGAATTTAACACTCAATTTAGTGGTTATTAATCAAAGTTTTAATGAAGGTTGTTATAAACACTAATCAACTGGTATAGAGAGATACAAAGACGGCAAATTCCTTATACATCTGCTCCTTCTCTCACCTAATTACTATAGTTAATAGAATTACCCCAAAGTTACAGCGTTTTTTCACTCAAAACTACTTTTAATCTCCCAATCACCAGTATCGATTCGATGTTTCTTATTAAATGGGCAGTTTATACCAAGCAGCATTAGAAGTTAATTTACCAATGGGAGTTTCGAAATTCCACAAAATTCCTCTAATTGGCTTTATTATAAATATAGCAATCATTCCACACACTAAGATCTTCTACAGCCAATTTGTTATTGTGAAGGTACTCTTTACAAAATAATATTTAACTACAAAATTTTATCTAGGCAACAAGCGGGAAAAATCAAAGCCAGTACTGATTTGGACTTCCCTTCTCAAATTGTCGGTGAAAATATCAAATTTTGAGTTAGAAAAAACGGATTTCACAGTCTAAACATAAACTATCCAACTATAAATATCTGTAATTATGGCAGAATATAGTGGATAAAATAGTCTACATAAAATTCAACCACAAATAAAACTGGTGTACCTAATAGGGACGTTTTTATGTTTTTTGGAACTTTAGTTCTTCACGCCAGGTTATGTTTGAGCGACCAGGGGGTCTATTCTCAAACAGTGACATTTTTTGTCGCATGCGAGATTATACTTTTGTCAATCAAAGATGTATACAAAAAAGTAAAATCTCGCATGCGACAAAAAATGTCACTGTTTGAGAATAGACCCCCTGGGGTCGCGACGCAAAAGATCTGACCGTTACGCGTTACGTTACGCTGCGTTATGTTACATTGCTTCGTTATGTGCCTTGCTTTTGCGTGCTTGTGCCTCCTTAGTATCTCTCTCGTTTACGAAGCAGCGATTCATAATAATAAATATGCTCATACCCGGATTCGAACCCGGGCCGCCCGCGTGCAATGCGAGCATTCTAACCACTGAACCACCGATGCTATATTGAAATTCTATGCAAAGCTGGTATTCGCAGTGCTAGTGATCTACTTGAATTTGTTCGGATAAATTTTTACTATTATTTCCATAATTTTTTTTGCGCGATTAAGTGGTCTAGCACATTTACTTTTCGAAATACAGGGTGTTGAAATTTTGAAAACTTGAATGTTTTAAATTCGATAACTTTAAAATGGATTGATAAATTGATTTGACATTTGACAGGTAGTTTTTAAATGTAAAAGGGCATATTTTGAAAGAAATTGTAGTTTGTGCAACTAGTGTGGATATGATGGCCATATCGCACGAGGACGAAGATAAAGCACGACGCCGTAGGCGGAGTGCTCAATCGTTCAAGTGCGATATGGACAATCCACACAAGTCGAGCAGCATATTTTTTCTACGACCCACTTAGGAAAAAATCTAGGAAATAAAAATTTCTATAAACTGTAATATAACTTCAAATTAAAAACTTAACAATTCAATTTTATGTTTCCACTAATTTTGTGGTAAACGAATGTCCAATTTGTATAATGCTACGGTTTCCTTTTTTAAATATACGATGCTGTTATAAGTAGATGTTGCCAGTCGGACTCTCTCATGGAGGGTACCGTACCATTATCTATAATAATGAATATTCTGCTAAATATTTCAAACGTCTACCTGTTGTCGTTATTAATATCAAGCAGAATGATTATTTAAAAATAAAATTAACAATAAAAAAATTCCTCGCGGGGAATCGAACCCGGGTCTACCGCGTGAGAGTCTGGTGTGCTTACTACTCAACCACCAAAGAATATGCAAATTGTTCATCTATAACGTCAGATATATTACATAACTTTTGCTTAAAAGGAACTAAAGTTCCTACCGTGTGTCCCGCGACACGTTCTACCTTTTTTTCAACATCCGTTAACATTATTTATGCTAATAGGAAATATAATAGTTAATTGTGTCACTAGCGTGGAAAGTGATACTTCTCCGTACGACGCGAAGCGAAATTAGGTCAATTAATTAGACGTAACATAATTGGATACAAAATGTATCAGTTATTTTCTGGTTATTGACAAAGAATTGTGATAGTAAATACCTGAAGCGGAGAAAAGTAAAAACGTTCGAAAGTGTAGAATTTTTGAGCCCCCCACGATTTGACTGGCGCCCCAGCAACCTAATGGGACATATTGATATGCAGAGAGCTACCACATTCATGACTATGTCCAGGTATCCCAAAACGAAATCGCCTTAATTACAGTGCTTTTGCTTAGTATACTCATGGGTCAAAAACAAACGATGAGGTAGGAATTGCGTCTGATACTGATAGTCAAGCTGCATCAAATACTTCAAAGTCCCCAGTCTGGAACTGCAAATAATCCCCTAATCAGCTTTCAAGACAACGAAGTAACTTTGTTAGGGGGGCCATATCATGAAGGAAGCCTGGGAAATGAGTTTGCTGATGGTCTTGCGGAAAAAACAGCTTGTACTCCTTTTACTCCAAGCTGTATGTGATAAATCAACAATAATTTTCAACTTTTCATTTCAATCTGATATAGGTACCTACCTGATTGTATTTTCCTGTTTTTAAATTATTACTAACTTTTTCCACCTGTTCCGCAATTCTGTCATTGTTTTCAATAATCCTTATCTAGTTCCTATCTCGAAGACTTCTATTAATTCAGCTTCCCAGGCTGATGATAAATATGTTTTTGGATTGGAGAAAAACGTATTAAATGTGAATAAGGAAAGGAGATAGCAATAAGCGGGGAAACAGGAGATATAAAGGAAAAGGAGAATATATCAAAGTTTTCGTTGAAAGTTGGGAATTAAACTCATGGGAATCAATGAAAAATTGAAGTATAAGTGAAAGATCACATCTGAGATGGCGAATCAAGTAACAGATCGCTTTGCATAAGCAATCGAAGACGGCGATTTTAGAGAACTGCAAACGGCACACAACATGATGGATGCAAGATGCAAGAAGGCTTAATGACAAGAAAACGGAAAGAAAAACAAAAGCAGTGAGTATCGTGTCGTAATTTTCATACTTAATAGCGATTGAAATGCGAGATGCAGAAAAAATTTCTTCAACTTCAATTTTATCATGAGATATGCACAAATTTTGAGAACTGTCGGATATGTCTATTTGACAGGTAAAGTATTATCACAGTGATATTGACGTATTCAATAAAGAGCGTTATCATATAGATATCGCAGAATAATAATTATTCCAACGCTTTTTAAGCTTTGAAAAATATTTTTTCAAAATAGTGATTGTTCAACTAAGAAGCCACAGCTACTTCCCGGGCTTTAGGCACCGACAGTTATTCTTCAAAGTCAAACGGGGTTGACATATCCACAAGATATTTAACACCAACCATTCTGGGTTGCAATTAGAAGGGACAACATAACGGCCTATAGCACTATAGTTGTTGCTTTTTAATTGAACAGGCACTATTTTAAAAACATATTTTCTTAAACTTATAAATTATTAGAATAATTATTATTTTGTGATATACATATATTTGATAGGTCATAGCCATATCACATTTACTAACCATTGGGATGCTGCATTCCTATTGGATTTAAACTGGTATCTTACTGAAGAGAATCTATATCTTAATAGATTTAAGTTACTGTTTTAAAAGTTTTCCAGAATATTCCGAACAGAAGTAAGTAGAAAGGTAATTTCGAACGTTGAAATGAAAACATTAAAAGGATAAAAATATTGTAGTTCTACTTTCCCAAAATAAATAACAAAAAAATAATGAATATAGATACCAAAAGGAGCATACAGAAGATATTTAAATGTGTGACATGGTGTTTGGTTTCATTTTCATATTTTTACAAGCAGCATTATTTTTTTGCTGTGCTCAAATGTAGGAATAGATAACAGTTACGTAGCTATAGCTTTCACATGGGGAGGGTTTTTTTTTTTTTCATCTGATAGGTTTAGAAGGGGAAAGCTTTATTGAAGGCGCCGCCTGAAGCAAAAAAAAAGAGTGCCACGACCTAAAGCAATTTTTCAAGTTCAAGAAATAATGTTTTTTGACTTGGCTACATCTAAAAGTATTTTTAAACGTCGTTTTTCGTTTTGCCCCCTTTTACTGAAATGGTTATAACCATGTATATATTTTTTTAAAGGAGCCGTCCCTTCGCCGGCACCACCTCAGCCTCCTGGGCTTATTGTGGATTCTCCTAACATTCTGACTACAGCCTATTCAGCCAATCCGTTCCCTGTATTAGCTCATACAGGATCTTTACTGGTTGGTTGTAGAAGTCTTCTGGAGTCATTTGGGGTCTTCCATTTAGTTTTTGCCTCCTGTGGTCCAGCGTCTCACAGTTGCATAACATGTGCAGAGCTGTTTCAGTGTCCTTTTTGCATCTCCTGCATGTGAGGTCTCCATTATACAGCACTATTTTGTTCAGGTGCTTCTTTGTGGGAAAGTGTCCCGTAAGAAGCCCCGTTATGGTGCGTAGTTTGTTCCTGCTCATTGAGAGCAGTTCTTTTGCTACTTTTTCTGATCGTTCTCCTTATAAATTTCTTCCCATGTGTTTGCCTGGGCGTATTCTTCCAGAGTTTTATGGATTGTTCTTTTACCCACCCTTTCAACCATGACCTAGTGGAGCATCTATGGATGCCCACAGTTTCATTATTTATGTTCGCCTTTTTAGTGTTTAAACAAATTTGAATTGATACTTGGACCTGTACCTCCTCGTAGAAGTCCTACTCCTCATTACCTTTGAAAATTGCTCAGATGTATTCTAAGTAAGGTATAAGACGAAAAGTTTATAGAATATAATAAGTTAATTATTAATCCTGCTGATTCTCGATTAAATTATTGTATTGTCATCGGTGCTTTTGAAGTCGATGAAAACGCTTTATAGACCCAAGTTAATTGGATGCATGTAAAAATAATTGAGATCTATTGTTAATATGGAAATGCTGCTTATATTCATTAGCGCCTCGTCCCCGTCTGTACAGATAAGTTTATGACCTTGATTAAGTGGTGCGTTTAAGGTTAGCGTGACTCCACCAACACCGTTATTAAACACGACATTCAGAATTATTTTATCAGCAGCTGAGACGCACGAGGACCCTTATTTCCTGATATTTATTAGCAATCACGCTCAGCACTAGCCTTTTCTTACCCCGTGCCAGTCTTCGTGATCCTATTAATTATGCGAACTACCCTTGCATGCCGTTCTAACGGTTTTGGTCCCCCCATTCTGTGTGTTGGTTTACAGCCGAATCGCTAGCCCTGTATAATGTAAGATAAATTAATTTTATTGCCGACTAAACAGTCGAAGATTGTTGTCGGTAGAGCACGCGATGCGACATGTATTTGTACACGCCAAGTTTGCGATGTTGTCAAATAGCCATAATTTGCAGTAATTAGAAGACACGAATGAAAACTATTCCAACTCGAAAACCGACAAAAACCCAAATAACACAATTGAAAAGATTCCAGATACATTTTTGAGGAAAATTATCTATTCGGCAGAAGAATTTATTACTGCCATGAACGAATCTGAGTTAACAATCAAAAGTAATATAGTTTCATGATTATTCTGACAACTAAATGGATGTCTTCCATCTCCCGCTTCTTTTTACTTATTTAAGAGATTTAATGAGAAATATAAGTCTTACACCACAAAATAATTTAGGTAAAGATTCAGACCCTTAGACACTAAATTCTACCATTCTTTATCGTTACAGTCCGTCGCCTACCGACGGATGACGGCGATCACATTATACAGCACCCAACCACAGTATAGAAACGAACCAGTAGTATAACTCTTATAAATTTCATTCATAAATTGCCAGAGCTTTTGATGACCTTGAACGGATCGCTTTACAATTTATTTTACCATAGGTGTGGGTGGCATACGTTTTAAAATGACTTGAACGTGTTAAATGTTTTTTCTTAAATATTGTAGAACAGTACACTGATGAGTGAATGAAATAATAGTCTTATACAAAATATTTATTGGTTTTTCCATATTACAATTTTCATTTTGTTATGATTTTTAAAATTTTTATTGACAAATTATGTGTAATATAGTCGTACCCCGAAGAAAAGTTTTATTAAATATTTTATTGGAAAATCAACACAAGGATGTGCAAACTCTGCTGTTTGACTAATATTTATAAGTGATTGTACAATATTATCTCCCGTAGCAACTTTCTCTAAATACATTTGGAATAATGTTTCTAATAATGAGATATATTGTACAAAATTTTCATGCGGCATATTCAAGTTTCCAAAAGTATCCTTATTCGTATTTTCATAAGCTCTAAGGTAACAGTATAAAGACGAATCGTCTAGATTCTGATACGCTTGTGAATACGTCTCACATACGCTGCATGTATGAATTTCAGAACATTTTTTTAATTAAATAACCACAAAAGTAGCGAACAAAATTCTTTTCCAATAAATCATTTGTCTAAAAGTCTTTAGGTATTTCAGTATTTGATGAAAGAAATATTGTTGGAATAGCCTTTTTCAAAAAAGTTTTCTTTTATGAGGTTGCATAATCATGTCTGGTTCAAAATGAGCACTACATAAACGATGACTAGTATTGTATAGAGTTTCTATTTTTTGGCATCAAGTCAGGCCTATCGCATGCTTCGAGCCAAACTTTAGCTCTGAAACAAAAACAACAAAATAAATCAATGCATGAAATTAAGGCTCATAAATGTAATATAAAGATTAAATAATAAAGTATTATACTTTTCGTATGAAAATACAAACAGTTTCTCACTCTTCTGAATCCTTTGGAAAACGGTGACATTTTTCATCACAATAATAATATTTATTGTGACATCCACGAACTACACACACACTACCCTTTTTCTTCTTTTTAATGGTATCCATTGCAAGAAAATGCTTATAAATCATAAAAATAATACCAAAACCCCGTGAAAATATAAGCTGTAATAAATAATTTGATTCGAAAATTCACCACTGGCACTTTGGTTGGATCGCAGCACAGCACTGGCCGCCGGATTAGATACTCATCCGAACGACGTTGTAGGTCACAGAGAGCTCGGCAGTGTAACGTCACAAGATAACATACTGGTTCGTTCCTATACTGTGACCCAACGCTGATTTTTTTGTTATTGTTGTGACATAACTACCGAGGGTAGTGGCTCCCATCGTGACATTAAAAATTGACGAACATATCAATACATACTCCAGAAATGGGTTGAGTTGACTTGAGGAATAATTGCAAAACAGAAGCGCCATTGAACAGAGCTGATAGGTAGATTCACTATTCTGCGTGTTGACTTTGAAGGCAGGTGGATTCCAAATGCACTTTTACGGCAGACATAATAAGCAAAGAAAGAAAACTGTCCGCAGTAGGTTAACAGACACTGTAATATCAAAAGACACGCATAGTTAATGGAGTTGACAGACGAATCCACTTCCTCTTCAAATTGTTTGAGTCGGATCTTTGTTTTATGAGTTAAGTCATGCCAAAATTAGGAAAAAATGTGCGAATGCGATACTCAGCGAATCCTTAGCAGGGCGGCTCGCTATTGTTAAACAGACTCTCCAAGCGACTGAATACTTAAGTTTTCCAATTGCTTTTAATTTTTGATTCTTTGTTGATATTTATCCAATAAATTTTTATAATTCGTGCTTATTTCTAATTGTAAAATACTTGCTTGTGCTTTACGATTGGAATTATGATTAAAACTAATATAATTTGATTATTCCACACAAATACGGCTAAATAGCATCATCACAAAAACCACAAATCGTAATTCAATTTTAGATCTGAAGCTTATAAACCTCGTGTGAATCATATTCAGCCGCACGGCGAAATGTTTTCTCTTAACAACTTCGTTTATCGGGCGAAAATCTGAAAGTTTAAATTAAATTTCCGTTTTTGAATTGCACGCAACAAGGCAACCAATTGACGTTTTATATTCGAGAGTTTCGCCCGAGGCCGGCAAGTTTTGCTTTTGGTAAATAGCTTTTCTTACATATATTTTTCAGCCAATATGAGACGATAAAGTAAATAAAACAAGAAAACGCGAACTTATTCCATTTATTGAAATTTTACGGACGAGATGGTGTATATTGAATCCATGTCTTCATAAGTGTAGTGGAACCTTTCGAGATCGAAGATGAATGCAATAAATGAATATAAATCAACTTGGTTTGTGCATACTGCGAACTCGGAGGGTAGCTAGGCATTCCGATCGTCGTTTTAGCAATTTTAAAAGTACAAGGAAAAATCGGTAAACAATATTTTTCAATACATTCGAAGAAAAAAGATGGTTATCTATACAATACTTGAGAATAAGCGAGTGAAAAGTGGAAGACACATTCATTCGAAGTAATCTCACAAAAATATCTGCATAATAATAAATTTGGAGCAAGCACTGGAAAACATGCCTGGAAATAATTCAATTGTAGCATCACGTACTCGAAAAAAAGTTTATTAGCTCTTACTCTAGCGAAGATTGGTATTTGAATTTGGTGAATAAAAAAATGCAGCACGAGAACCTTCAAAACATCACTAATCAGCAGAATAGTGAATCTCTGTTTGATCTTGAAGAGGACAGTCCTAGTACAGAATCATTAATTTTATTATCGAGACAAGAAGCACATAAAGGCTTAAAAACAGGCTAAAAAAATGAGATTAGCGAGTCAAAGATCACAATTGAATGAGTGAGTTTATATCGTATATCCCAGTCCTCTAAAACATAACTTATTCAATAAAATGCTCTCAGAGGCATTAACTTTTTCTTTAAACTCACAATATGATAAAATATTGAGTAACCTACTCTTCTCCAAAAGTTTTAGCTTCTTAAATCTATTTTTTTCTACCGTTACTTCTAAATATTGCAGGAAAAATAAAGAATAAGCATGGCTGAGGTGGATGATAGAGAATAGGCTGACATAGACTGAGGCAAGCTCAGAATAAAAACATATCAACAGAAGTAATCGTACCTCTTTGCTTAAAAGACGACAGCTACCTCCTCTTGTTTTATAATGATATTAAATGACAAAACAATGGTCCACTTCAAGCACCACTTAACGTAATCAATAATGTCTGCCAAGTTTGACATGACAACAATGTACCATATCAAGCAGTAACTATGTGTGCCACTCTAACATATTAGGATGCATCACTACAATCTTTCAAGCTGAAATACTTGCAATCTACTTCTTATATCCATTAGAAAAAGCACGACGTGCTCCCATTGATCTAGAACCTCACTGTGGTATAGCGAAATTATTGCGTGAAACAAATAGTAGATCTGCAAGGATTGTGGGGAAAAGGCCGTTCCATATTAATTTTGGAACCGACATGGAAACGCAAATCCATAAACCTAGGTAATATGGAACTGTCAACTGGCACCAAAAGCCTTGATGTTTAATGGTAAATTAAGGCAGGAAACTTCTCAGGTGTCTGGAACTAAGCAACAGAAAATAACTCTTATCTATCTAGTGTCGTTGCAACGTTATTGGAAGCACAAACGTTATAGTCACAATTCCAAAATTAAGCAAACTTCCTAGACGAGCTTATTTAAGCAATTATTATATGGCTTTGAACCAACTGTAAATAATCAACTAATAAGTTGTCTTCGAGTAAGTGAATTTCAGAGGTCTACTCTAAAGACACCTGGTAGATTATTGCAGCAATTTATCAAAGCAGTGAACTAACAAGACGTCTCTAACGAAACAATCGGATTACATCCTCGATCTCGTGTCGGATTGACGCTTTTTAGTCGAGACTTAATTCCGAAGCTTGCTAATACGATTGCAACTGTCAAATAACCACGTAAGCATTCGATGGAATCTGGTTACTGAATTATAATTAATTGGAGCTTATCATTTTGCTTCGATACTGATGTTATCGGAAATAAGGTGAACTGGTCCATGAAAAATAATATCGAAGATTTAAATGTTAACAAAATCTATAAAATGGGTATGATTATAATAAAAGCAATAGTTCTATGTCAGCGACTCCAGGTATAATTTTATATATTTGAAAATGTAAAGTTTACAGTAGGAAAAGTCTCAGAAATTGGAAAGGGAAAGAAAATTGAAAAGCACATGCATGAAAAAAAGTGGTGATAGTGTGTTGACTTAATGGTGCCCTTCGTATGGATTTTCTGCAAAGAGCTTTTTGTATTCTTTGTTCCAGTTTTAATTGATTGATAGATAACAAAATAAATTTCTCATTAAAATTGCATAAAAAACAACACCGAATGAAATTTTAATTTGCATGTAAATTTACAGTAAAAATGTAATTGTTAATGAAAGCAAATGACTGTGTTTCATGAATACACCATGCAAAATCGAGCAACAAAAATGTTTTCATTGTCCCATCCAATGAAATATTATCAATTATTCCTCTTTATCAGAAATAGTCACTGGACTGTAAATGTCCAATTAAATTTCGGTTCAAATGCGGAAAATACATGACATACTACGTTTTTATACCTTATGCATCAATAAAAATAAATCATTCTACCAATGAGAGGAAACTGCCGGAATTATATTTCAATTTAAACATTGCCAGCTATTGCTCCATAATATTTGTAAAGTGAGTTTTATGTACTACATAAATTAACATAAAAACCCTTTGTGCCAACCACATACAGTGTTTTTATTCACTCGGGTGAATTTCTTAATAATTGAAAATTTCGTGTAACGTCTCTCATCGGTCAGGAGCAGAGCTAACTTCTTTCAATCAATTGTTTATTGACGCTTTATCAGGTCTCCTAACACCTTACATGCCTATTTTTTCAAAAAAATATAAACTTCACTTTTAAAACGACTTTAAAAATCATAAAATTTGAAAGTCTGCCAAAACGCGCTTTACGACATAAAGATGGCTGCCCCATGGTGTGACGTCATTTGTTTACGTTCTTATTCGTGTATCACGCTCTGAGTTCTTGTGACCTAATTTGTTTCTGGAATCTTTAAAAATGGATAAAGCCGAAAAAATACTCTGTATTCCAAGTATTGCATTGTTCCAGTGTGTAAATCAACGTCTATTAAAACTCCAGACAAAATATTTGTTACTTTACCTGGTAGCGCAAGCAAAAATACACTTAAGAGAAGGGCATTACTTTTGTTTGTGAAGACCATTTTAATGTAAGTACCTACTTCTATGCTGGTAATTTTTATTCTTAAATAGTTTGAGGTTATGTACCTATATGTCTAGGAATCAACCATAAAAACATTATTTTCTCACGACCACACATCGAAATATGGTTGGTATATATTAAATAAATAAAACATAGTTTAAATCGTACTTACGATAATGCATTGAAGCAGCTGTTTGACTTCATAAATTCAAGCAGCATAAATGAGTCTACTTTGGGCAAGTTATCAGTTTGTACTTTTACAAAACCTTCGCTAGCCATATCTTTACTCACAAAATATGAAAGAATCGTCACTGAACACTGAACTGTAGTAAATAAAATATATTCTTCCAAAAGTTCGGAAATCCTCGGGTTGTGGTCGGAAGGTGCATTGAAATTTGAATTTTATTTTAAAATTTGGGAGTAATTTCCATTGAAAACTGGTTTATTTCCTATTGCTGGTAATTTTTGATATCATATTTATTATTATAAATTAATATCCAAGCAAAATATGAAATATGCGTGTACTCTATTGTGAATTTCGTGTAATGTCTCTCATCGGTCAGGAGCATAGCTAACTTTTTTCAATCAATTGCTTAATTCGTCTCAGTGACAGCAAGAATAGTTTTAGACTTTTGCATAATCCACCAGGATTGGTTAATTCAAATGCTCTTAGCAGAATGTATTTAAACTAGTCACCTTGAATATTATTCACTGAACAAGAATATCTTCTTTATTAAGAAGCTAAATTTGTTTTATGAAATATGAGCGAACGTGAACGGCTGAATAGGCCCACGTAGGTACCACAAACTCAACCTAACCCAGCCAAGGTCGAAACACATTTGTGGTATTTTCTTGGGGATTTTTATATTCAGCTAATAGAAAATATTGCTTAATTTGCTGAATGTGTGTTTTCATTATGTTTCAGAGCCAATGCCATCGTTCTAATAGCAATTTAGGATCATAGTGGTAAGTCAAGTTCCATCCATGAAAATGACGCACAAAATTGGTTTCCTATCCGTTTTTTGTTGTTTTGTTGCGATACTAGTGAATTAAGAATACTTTCAGTCATGTATTACACCATGGGTTTAACATCGTATACTTGCATTGTTTATGGACACTTTGGTCTTGGAACCATGGAAAGAACACCGGACACATGGATATATTTCCCACACCTTCTCTTCTGCTAGCAAAAACAACGAACTTTTGGTCATGTATCCATGTATCCTACCTCTGAATTGGGACCAGCTTAGTGTATTTACTTAAATCTTCCCAATCATCACTCATTTATGATCAACTGATGGAATTAGTTAACTATTGGTCCTGAATATTACTGATAATGGTTGGATAATATTCAGATAAGAAGCCAATTTGTTAATAATAAAATTTTTGTACTCGAGAGCACTGTAGAATGTGAATTTATGATATTAGCTTTTCCTCAATAGTTTCCATTATTTATTGCTTACCTGGACTCTCACTTCTGGCAAATTAACTTTCATAGCTAATTCTTCTCTACTATAAACGTCTGGATAGTGACTTTTTTCGAACGCCCTCTCCAATTCGTGTAGTTGATATGTGGTGAATGTTGTTCTGTTTCTTCTGTGTTTTTTCTTACAGTTATCGCTTTCTGAGTGTCCGGATGTATTTGTCGTCCCCTCATCTTCTGAGCCACTTCCAGTTGTTGCCGATCCCATCTTTCCGTAGCGGAGGTCGGAGACACCGTCATTGGAGTTGCAACTCCCCTCGCCTGGAAATGGAGTTAAGGTTAAGAGAAAATATTCAGACATAAAATGCCGACGAAAGGTGTAAAAATGATACTGAATATGGAAATCAATCCCATCTCCAATACTGATAAAAAAAAGGAAATGGATTTGTCATGTACTCGGCTTTTTATTTAAAAACATGCCAATGCGTTGAACAAAGTACTTTTTTAATTGGTGCCCTATTTTACTGATTCAAAGCACGCATCACCTCTCCATATATACAAATTATAACTGAATTTAGTTGTTTCATAATAAATGTAATTGTTTATCTACGCTATTTTGAATGAGACTTTTCTCGTTGGAATCGGTGGATCCAAATTGACCATATTTTCTTTATGGAACTTTAGTTCTTTACGTCAGGTTATGTTTGAGCGACCAGGGGTCGCGACGCAAAAGATCTGAGTCTCTCTCTCGTTTACGAAGCAGCGATTCATTTGCTTCGGCCGGGAATCGAACCCGGGCCGCCCGCGTGGAAGGCGAGCATTCTACCACTGAACCACCGATGCTATATTAAAATTCTATGCAAAGCTGGTATTCGCAGTGCTGGTGATCTACTTGAAATTGTTCGGATTAATTTTTACTATTATTTCCATATTTTTTTTCGCGCGATTGATCTTTTTTGTTTATTTACAGCACCGGTTGTCAGGACGGTAGGTTGTGTTTACTGGTTTCTAAGTTTAACACGTCGGTAAGTGATTTACTTACCGTTCAGACGTCGAAAAGTAATAAACAGCATAAAAACAATTTCACCAAAATACAAAATATATTTTAAACTGATCGAGAAGTATAAATGTCACTTTTGACATTTCGTTCATTTTGAAGAAATTTGAATTATTTTATTTGGAATTTATTTCAATACGATCGCGCAAAAAATGGTATAAGCATCTCGAGCGTTAAGGGTGATTACAACGTTTGCATGCAGATTTCTCTCGTAAAATTGGACAAAATGATATGAGGATTAAGGGGTCTAGCACATTTACTTTTCGAAATACAGGGTGTTGAAATTTTGAAAACTTGAATGTTTTAATTCGATAACTTCAAAATGGATGGATACATTGATTTGACATTTGGCAGGTTGTTTTTAAATGTAAAAGGGTATATTTTGATAGAAATAGTAGTTTGTGCAACTAGTGTGGATATGATGGCTATATCGCAGGAGGACGAAGTTTGGGCACGACGCCGTAAGCGGAGTGCTCAATCGTTCAAGTGCGATATGGACAATCTACACGAGTCAAACAGCATATTTTTTCTACGACCCACTTAGGAAAAAATCCAGAAAATATAAATTTCTATAAACTGTAATATAACTTCAAATTGAAAATTTAACAATTAAATTTTATGTTTCCACTAATTTTTTGTGGTAAACGTACAGTTCTTGAATGTCCAATTTGTATAATGCTACGGTGTCCATTTTCAAATATACGATGCTGTTATAAGTAGATGTTGCCAGTCGCACTCTCTCATGAAGGGTACCGTAATATTATCTATAATAATGAATATTCTGCTAAATATTTCGAACGTCTACCTGTTGTCGTTATTAATATCGAGCAGAATAATTATTTAAAAATAAAATTAACAATAAAAAAAAACTTCTTCACGGGGAATTGAACCCGGGTCTACTGCGTGAGAGCAAATTTTATATCTATAACTTCAGATGTATTACATAATTTTTGCTTAAAAGGAACCAAAGTTCCTACCGTGTGTCCCGTGACACGTTCTACCTTTTTTCCTAATCAACAGAAAAGTAGACAAATTTTTGAAATTATAAGATGAATGCTTTCTAAAATGAAGTCGAAAAATTGGCTTATTGAGTCACTCGGTACACATCGTTTTCACTAAGTCCCTGAAATTTTTTTTGTCAAATTCACTATACTAATAGTGGTGGAACGTTATCTTTGCCCACAACATTTCAAATTCAATATTCGAAGATATCTTAAAAAATTTTTTTGTGGAAAAAAACTTTCTGCTTGTTTGAAATCAGATGTGAAAATTCTATAATTGAATAAAAATTTATGTTTTGGTAGAATAGTTATAGTTGATATGATTTTTTTTACAACATATTATTGTCGATTTTTCCAAATATACTAAGATTACTACACAGTCCCTGGATTAACTTCCTAGAAGATTCAGTTTGATTCTCTGTATTCTGTTTCCTGAATATACAGTTCCCTGGATAAAGTTCTTGGAGAGACAGTAGTACTTCCTGAAAATTTGATCCATGCTGAATGATTTCTAGTGGAGATATTTTAACGCAAGGAGACGAAGAAGTGGCTGAGGAATCAGTACCTCGCTCATTGGAATGCTCTGTAGGGTCCTAGACAATCCAAACTTCTACTGAAGGGATGGACTGATGGACACGCTAGGGCAGCTACTGAACTACGAAGGAGTAGGCTAAGGAAGATAGCAGGACTCCTAACAGGGTACTGCTGTATGAGGAAACACCTCCACGACTTAGGAGAAGAGGAAAGTTCCCTATGTAGGGGTTGCGGCATGACTGACGAAACGTCAGTCCATGTTCTCTTAGAGTGTCCACACTGGGCTGTACTACGCAGGCGAATCTTCGGAGTCCCTTTTATGGCCCCTGGAGACACAAGCAGACATCCATTGAAAAAGGTTGTGGCCTTTATTGAAGGGCTCGGCTTCATGGATGTCTAGGTAGCAGGAATGGCACAATGTGCCCGCCAGTGGCCTCAGTGCCGGAACCTTGGCTTGAGTTTGTCCAGGACAAGGCTCGCTTGCACATTTAGTAGTAGTACTGCTGATTGTTAGGTACCTATTATTTACGATGTCTTTCCGACAGCCCTTCTCTTTAGACTCAAATATACGGGGTGGGCCATGTTCGTAAATGGATTAAGCTATCCCATGATAATTACTTGGGAAAGGTTGAATTAATAAGTTTTTCCTTTATATTTATTTTCCTTTTAGGTATATTCCCCTTTTTTGATGATACATTAATTTGAAGATTAAATTAACATTCGGTATTCTTCAACAACGTCTCAATTAAGATTCAATTAATCCTTAAACCATATTTTTTTGAATTTTCAATTAGTTTTTGTTCAAGTTAAAAGCGTGAGGATTTGAAGAATATTAAAAAGAACATAACCAGTAGACACAATTGCGTTGTATGGAACAACCAATATTTAATTCTGATCAATATATGCAGGATACCTAGTACTGAATAATTTACACAACAAGTTGGGGTTTTCGTCGAAATTGGTGTTGTTTATGGAACGTGACAAGATGTCGCGATATAACAGTAATTAATGTTTCTGCATTGGTAAATAATCGGGGGAGCGCTTATGATAGCGATAGTCAACCAGATAGTGCGGACACTGAATCATTAGGTTATGATATATAATGTTGGTGGCATGTTTGTATTGTGTTCTATTAGCTAGGAATATTATCAACAGGATTACGGCTTTGGGACAGGTGTGAATTCTATTCTGTTCGATTGTATCGAATTAAGCTCGACATTATTTGGTCATTATCCGATACTGTATCAGCTATACAATTGTTTTACCTTGATAGTTCCTAATGTTTTTTTCCTAATAAAACAAGGAAATGATACATATTTTGTGTTATATGCCATTAGGATTGTAAGGTTTTTCACCTTTCTTCAAGTTTCTAAAAATAATCTAGATGTGCCATTTTCATGTCGCAGCATGAAGCTCTGTTGCCACCTCTAGATCAAGATTAAGACTAATATAGGGTTAAAAAGCTTCTCCATAACTACCTTTGCAGATCTATTGTGTATGCCCTCATCTATACGTCGTCTCTGACAGGTAGAATCTCTATGAGATAAAATGGGAATAGAGAAACAACGATGCTCATGACAATATAAAATATTTATTATACAGATAAGATCAATGAAGGAAAGAAACGATTTTTCAACAGAATTTCCCTTCCACTTAACAATCTTTTGCGCGCTTTAATTTGTCTAAAATCTCAGTACATTCCAACTTTGGTGCCGCCTTATTTTCTATTGCAATTAACGATAAATGTCAAATGTAATATATTGTTGATGTCATTTCTTGAAAATTTTATCGATATATACGATAGTTTCGTCTTGTTCGTGCATTGGGTCAAAATAGCCAAATTTAATAGTAAACAAATCATAAATCCGTGACATGCTCGTATGGTTTAGTGAACGTTCATAATGCTGTATTGGCAAAACCGCAGAAAAATATATAGAAAAATAAATATCACCTGAAAATTTCAGGGTGTTGCTTAGTCTTCCTTGTCCACTTTGTGAAGCAGTCACTGTAGTGTGGATCAAGATATAGATAAACATACTCTAACTGGTTTGGTGAAGCAGATGAGGAAGCTGTTCCTTGGATAAGAGCCTATGGGAAGTGGAAATTTGATGCGGGACAGTTTCGGTGAAAGACTTGATTGTGAATTTTGCTATTTACCAAAGTGTAACTAGATATACTGAAATGGGTTTGATAAAGCAGGTGAGAGAGCTGTTCTTTGGACAAGAGTCTGTGGTAAAAGTATCGATGCCAGACTTATTTTGTAAAGCTGAGTAGATATAGCTATACAGTTTCTAGGCCACTGCTTCAAAAATCTCCGCTTGGTGGCGCTGAGAGTGGCGCGGCAAATTTGAATGTAGTCATTTTTAGTATTTCAATGCAGGCCGCCATTTTTAGTCCTGTTGTAAAAGCGTCAGCCATTTTTAGTCCTGTTGTATATTTAAAAATCTGAAAAAAACTTCAGTGAGATTCGATCCCACAACCTTCGCGTCTATAGCAAGGCATTCAACACATGCTGCCATAAGCTCTCATGAATATTATTAGCGAAGAAAGGTATTGCCGCTGCAATGTGAATAGCGCGCGCACCGTACGCCTCTTACTGTAAAATGTGACGTAGTCGAGAAAGATCCGTTTGGATGAT
>CAJUYG010002130.1:39224-50042 GCA_910591675.1 Galerucella calmariensis | reverse complement strand
ATGTGACGTAGTCGAGAAAGATCCGTTTGGATGATAAGGCGGCGCGCATTTGGTTTCTACCGGGGGACTTAAAAGTAACTCTTTGGGTTAGGTTGTTACGTCAAACGTCATGTTGTTACATCAAACATCACGTCAAACGTCACATCGTTATGTCAAACGTCACGTCAAACGTCACATCGTTATGTCAAACGACACGTCGTTAAACGATCATCAAACGGTTCTACGTATGTTCTCTTTCGTAATATGTCTTCAGAAGAGTACAGACGTCGAATTGAAGAGTTTATTAATGGCATTGGTGAATTAAAGAAAGATATTGCTTTCCATAAAGATAAAAGTGGGGTTATGAAACAAATGGAGAATCTTAGTTTATCTGATAAGAAAGTGACGTGGAGCAGTCTTCACTGGTTGTCTGAAGAGGTCCAAGCCCGTAGACTGCCGCAAACTACTTATCCGTTAAGACGTATTCAACCTACACCATGTTCAACAGAACAGAAAAGGAAATAAAAAATGAAAATAATAATGTTTTCGCAATGTCATGTGTAATATTAGTGGCTGTATTTGTTTTAATTTTAAAAATTATTTTAAAAATTGTAAAACGAAAATTCCAATCTTCATGTAATATAAAAGTTGATGAATATACAGAGTGTTTTAATAAAACCCATGTTTTTTTAAAAAAACTTTATTTATAATGGTAATACAGTATTTGAAAACCAGTGGCGGAGGCGTTGTACATTTCTTTCGGTACACGAATATACTCCAGTGGCGTGGCAGGGGTTTGGATCGTGGGCAAAGTTTCCTGTTTCACACGGCGTACCATCAAATTTGCAAACGTCAATAATATGTGGAAAAATACCGAAAATGTGACATTTCTTTTGCAGAAACTCGGCTTTCTGTTGTCCTCGAACGTAAATGTAGTCTGCGGCATACAATAACTTGCTTTCTAATATTTCATTTACTTTAGAATATTCTACATCTCCTGAAGAGTATCGAATGCCGTGCACATTTCTTTCCAAGTATGATGTGGTCTTTTTGTCCTCGTTGCTCAATGTGGAAAACGGTTGCGGTGGTAAAAATATGTAATGCGAACTTTTGAAGCCAATTTCTATGGTGAGCTCTTTGGCAACGAAAAGACCGTCTACGACAAAGCCTTGAATGTCTACGAATGCTATTCTCATGTTGACGTCTGCTCGAACACTAACTCTGATCAGCAACTAGTTCAAGCTTTTAACAATTTCGGTGAGGGGGAAGTATTCCATCACGCAATCGTGAATTATGATGCAATAGACTTTGGTATTTTCGGGAAAGCCTATGTTTGCTTCAATGTCAAGTTTCACATCGACTGTGGACGCCTTCATGCTTTCCTCCTGTTTCGAACAATCGATAACAAACAATGCCCGTTTCTTGAAAGAAGAATAATCCAGCAGGGGACGCTTCTGTGTGGAGTTTGCGTAGTTGGGATAGAATTCAGTGTAGTTAAAATAGGCTTCATTGTAGTCAGTTTTAGCGAAATCCAATTGCATTCTTTCATTGGGCCAATAGTCACCATTAAGTGATAGTCTTATACTTTGTACGTCGGCATTGTCAAATAAAGTCGGGTCAGCTGTACTCAAGTTACGTTTGTCGGTTTGAAAGAAAACAATAACAAAACGAGGTCTTTCAACTGAAGTGGATGTCTTGACAGCCCAAACTTCACGTCTTGCTCCTTTAGTAATTGAGGGTAATTCGTGTAACTCCCACTTCCTAAATGGAATAACTATAGGTTGATCTTTTTGAATGGATTTCATGAGATTTAATTTTATATCGTCATTAGGAAAGATATGTTTAACTTTTAGCTCAACGCTTGCAATGTTAATTTTAGCTGTTGTAGTGGAGAGCGTTCCAGAGACATTCTTTTCAGTAATATATAAGCAATCATTATCATTTCGTGCCCGAACTAATCGTATTGTTTGACGCCCACATGTAATCATTGAATAATCGTTGAAAATGTTGAAAATATGTTTGAGGGGTATTTGAAGGTTGAAGGACTTGTCGCTAACATTCAGAATAGGATCTTTCGGGTAATTCCAGCCGGCTATAGCCATATGATTGGAATCTTCTTGGTTATAACAAGTCATAGCACGTACGGCACTCACTATTCCAGGATCCCGAACTGTTTCCATTTCCCTGGCACTTTCACTGTACGTACATGAATCGAATAGAAAGGCTCCAACGTTATTTGCTAATTTTACGTCACCAGCTCCGTGTATTTCAAGCGAACCTTTAATGCATAACAATGTTTCGCTCATTGCAAAGAACGAATCAACCTGATTGATGCTAAACTCCACAATGTCACTGCAATTGAATGATTTTATGAATGGAGCATAGGTTCTGTATTCAGCCTTTCGAATTGAATCATCAAACATCGGCTTACGGTAGATATCAAACATTGGAGGTATGTTGTCGTTTTGGCGTTGACGTTTTCCATACATTGTTGTCATTTTTCAATTTAAAACCCAGCGATTGCAGGACCAATTTGTTTGCGAACGTAAGCTGTTTCAGCTTTGGTGACTGCTCAGCTAATGAAGTTGAAAGTGGTGCAGATTGTCTTTTATGATTGATTATTAGCCCCATCGCGCTCTAAGCTCCAACACCAACGTACTTAGTTCTCCACGAAAGTTTACAGGCTGACCGTCCTGGTCTAAGGCTATGACAGTGATGTTGGTTATTTCACGTTGTGGTATAACGGGTAAGTAGAGCAAATTATGAGGAATTTCGTCAATGGAATATCCGGGATCCACTTGTATGACGAATTCGTATATAGTATGAGCAGGTCTGTTTGCATCGAAGGCTCCAGTGGTAATGTTACAATCGAAGCGGATGCTAGATACTTTAATAATTTTGACGGGGAGGTCCGAAGAGTGCAATTTGTTAGCGTCGAGTATTTTCGGTGAAAATCCCAATATTCTTCCAAGACTATCAGCTTCCATGAAGGAAATTTTGTATTTACTGGAAATTTCACATTTCAACGTATTATGATTGGGTTTTAGTGAAAATACCGGTCTTGTTGAATTGCTCGCGCCCAACTTATCACTAATAAACGCTTCAAGATCAGCAATTTCATAACATCCTGTGGGAAAATCAAAACTTTGAAGCTTGCCCTTGGTATCGTAGTAGTAAAACTTACAATTTTCAATGTTTGGTATACTGTGATAAGAATGAAAAGATCTTAGAGCTATTTCGTATTCATTCTTCGGATCGAGCACAATAGGCGTAGGAGGCTGGAAGGTAAACACGTGATTGGTGCTGTTAACTCTAAGCAACTGCGACATGATGACTAATGAAATACGAATAATGTTTGAATTTAAATATCATTTTTTATTTTTTCAATGTTTGTTTACAAAGGAAACAAGTAGCGTGCGAACTCGGAGGGCCGTCACAATGCGTCGTCCAATCAGGTCGGTTGTAATGGATGAAACAAGGCAGTCGTATTTGTAGTTCAAAGTTTGCTCGATATTCATTGGGGAGTTTATGCCACATTTCCAGCAATTCCGAAGGTCTCACACACTCTATTAGATGTTCAATGGGAAAGTGCTTCAGTTCTTCGGCAGTGAAACTACTCAATGTTTTTCCATGGTAGATATGTTGTAGTAATAGTTCCGTCATTGTAGAAATTTCAAACACAAATGACCGCAATTGATTTGATCGTAGTTTTGATATTGGGTATTGTTGTAGAAAATTCGCGCGCTCTTCCCCAGATATTTAACAACTTCTTTCGGTGGCTTCAAGTTACCAAATGAATCGAAATACTCTACATTGTTGTTTATCTTTCTGTAAGCTACCCAATGACTTCCGCTATTCTTAGATGTATCCAAATTAACCACTGCGCATTCTCGTTTTCGGGGACCGGCTTTGGGGAGAGTGTCTCGCATGAAAACTCCTCGAAAATGCGGTATTTTAAGTAATTTTGCGTAATGTGTTATGTCAAAGTCGGATAGTGCGTGATTGGGTAGCTTTATTAGTTTTTTTTCAAATACAATCCAAAACCGCCTTTTGGGTACTTTTTCAGATACAGGCCAGATCCTACACGTTCCATAGCCTTATTATGACGTACATCTTCTTCCAATTTCTTTTGCGCATGCTTTGCGTCAATGACAGTTTTAGCAATCCCAGCAGCACCACCTGACAAAGCTCCAAGTGCCGAAAGACCGGCAAACAAAGGGATAAGTGGTAGGAAACCTCCGGATTTCGCTACAGGTATTACTCGAGGAACCTCGACTTCTTTTTTCCCACCAAATTCTTTAATAAGTGCTTTGGCTGCTCGTAAGGCAAACGTTGCAGTGTCTTTCAAAGATGCCCCTTTTTTCATGGACTTTCCCACTTTTAGAATGACATCTCGATGCAAGGAACGACGTTTGCGACGACAACCCATTCCCAGCTTTCTTTTCACCTTCATTCCGCCTGTTACAAGTAATGCAGCAGTTTTCTCTCCCAGTGAAGCGTCTTTTGATTTAACGCGAGCCCAAGCTTTATCTTCAAGTATCCGATCGGCTTTGTGTCGTTCCTCGAGAGACTTATTCTTCCAGTAAGAAATATCGTGTTGTTTACAAGCTGCGTCCAAGGGGTTAATGCCCGGATCTCCACGATCAAGACGTTTTTCCAATTTTGTACCAGCTAACAGAAAAACAATTAATTTTTTGCAAAAAGGGTGGGGGTGGTTTACTTACGTCCACAATACTGATAGCTAGGTAAGTGAAGTTCAATAGGTAGTTTATTGATGAGAGAATTTAAGAGACCTTCTCCTTCAAACACCAACATTAATACTGATACGCGTAAGTGGTGACACCTATATTTAAAGGATAGTACTACGAAAAACGACACACACAATGAAAATAATTCAACAAGAGCAGACTATACCCATTGAAAATCTGGATTTCACCTCAACGCCATCGATCGGCAAACATGGTAAATTGTTGCCAAATTCTTTCCGTGCCATTATATGCGGTCCCAGTGGGTGTGGTAAGACGAATGTCGTGCTGGCGCTCCTATTCAATCCAAATGGTGCGAAATTCAAAAATGTTTATGTCTATTCAAAATCGTTATTTCAACCAAAGTATCAATTGCTACAAGAAGTTATAGCGCAAGTCAAGGGTGTTGGGTATTTCCCATTTAAAGACAACGAGGAAATAATTAGTCCAGAGAAAGCTCGACCAAATTCCATCTTTTTATTCGATGACGTAGCCTGTGACGGTCAGCAGAAAATTCGTGAATACTATTCCATGTGTAGACATAAAGATATCGATGCC
Organism: Galerucella calmariensis; assembly: GCA_910591675.1. Classification (NCBI taxonomy): domain Eukaryota; kingdom Metazoa; phylum Arthropoda; class Insecta; order Coleoptera; family Chrysomelidae; genus Galerucella; species Galerucella calmariensis. The sequence goes on along the minus strand of CAJUYG010002130.1, from coordinate 44,760 downwards.
GCTTATCTTTGTCAAACATACTCAAAAATACCGAAACAGCTTATTCGCGACAATTGTAATGTTATTGTGTTATTCAAGCAGGATGAGGTGAACTTGAAACATATATTTGACGAACACGTATCTCCAGACATGACGTTTGACACATTCAAAAATGTGTGTTCAAAGTGTTGGTGTGACCGCTATGGTACTTTGGTAATTATGAAGGATTTTACCCTCAATGGTGGTAGGTATCGCAAAGGATTCGATAAATATATAAAATTGTAAGCTGCGTCTTTAGTCCATACCAATATGTCTGACGATAAGGTTGCTACTGCATTGCGCAAGAAAAAAGTGTCCGAACTTGCCAGATCGATTCGCAAAAAATACTTGGCGTTGAAATTAGGTAAATCAGAGCAAGATGAGTCTATTAATAAACTATTCAAACCGATATCTAAACCACTTGAAGAAATTGTGCAATCCTCAAAGACATTAGAAAAAACGATTACAAATTTAAATCCAAAAGAGGAAATAAAGAAGGAAGAAGAAGAAGAACCAGATGATGTGTTTACACCTTTTCTCGAAACGGAACCGGTGGCCGAAACCGATGAATCCGGCAATATTACACGTTCTGAATCTCCAGAAGAGATGCGCCCCGAAATTTCCCAGGAAGCTGTCGCAGACTATTTGGACCAATATCCTACCATCAGTCATCAGTTCATTGAAGATTACTTCCAAAAAGATGATAAAATCGATAAAAATTATGGTCCGATATACAACGATGAAATCGGTTGGTCATTAGGCAAACGTCGAATTGCGTTTGATGGAAAAACCGGTAATATAAACATACTACCTGAGAAAAACAAACAAGGAAGATATGTTATTGGAACACCAGGCTTGTATCAACTTCTATTTTACCGAGACCCCAGTTACAATGATCAAGATTTACAGAACTATAAAAATCTTTTGGCAACAACTGAAGTTCATTTAGACACGATAGATCGTCTTAAGGGGTCAAGTACTGAAAAATATCACTACATCATAAAACCTTTATTCAAAACAAAATCTCTAACGACGACAAACAGATCGTCTCAGGTATTGACTCGTCTAAAATCGATTCCTTCAGCAAAAGGAAAAGGTATCGATCGTTTAAGATATAATGATAAACCTATGGAGTATATTTATTGGGACGATGTGAATGAATTGGTGGATCGTTTGAAGTTGTTGATTGCTTCAAAAGAGGCAGGTAATACGTCACACGACAACGAAATAGTAGCAATTATTAATGAACTCAAGGAGGCTGATATAATAGAATAATACAAGTTGAAACTTGTTCATTTCAATTATGCCAGTCGATAAATTCGGACATAGACATCAAACGCCCTATGCGCGTTCACCAGCGAAAATTACGTTTCCTCATACACCGGACGGTAATATTGATATTGAAAATGTGAAAATTTGTAATGTTCAGGAACCGACAACAAATAGTGATGCTGCAACAAAACAATATGTTGATGTGCAGTTGAATGACCTACGTGCTATCAACTCGCCATTAATTCAAACGCATGGTGTGGTGCTGCAGCAACAAGACCATGATATAGAGGATTTAGCTGTAGGATTGAACGAAATAAGAAATGAGCTTCATAAGACGAAAATCCCCATATTACAGGCGAACATTACTAACTTACAAAATAAAACTAACGAAATTGATACATTTATTTCGCGAAATCCCCCTGTAGCAGCTAGGGATATGGCTACGAAGAAATACGTTGACGATTCAATTACCACAGCCAAAATATTTATTCGAAAAGAATTCACTGCTTCTATTAACATGTGGGTTGAAAGCATACGTGAGTTACGAAAAGAAATTACAGAAAATATCAGATCCGTTTCTGATATGAAAACTAACGTTTCGGGCATTGTAAACAATATTAAGGTTATGAATACGAATACCGTTAACCGCATTAACAGTCTGGAGCTGAAGCTAGCTGGTAGTACGTCATAATATGTATTCTAAAGAAAAAATTCAGCTTGTAAACGAACTCCACAAACCGATACGGAAAAAATCGCACGGAGACGCACTATTATTAAGGGCCTTGACGATCTTTGGCAAATGGATCTTGCGGAGATGAGGAATTTTGCTCCACAAAATAGGAATCATAAAATGATACTAGTCGTTATTGATTGTTTTTCAAAGTTTGTGTGGACACGCCCACTAAAGACGAAGACCGGAGAGGAGATTACTCGGGCATTCTCGGACATTTTCGCTCACACTAGACGAATACCAAAAAATCTGCAATCTGATCAGGGAAAGGAATTTTACAACAGCAAATTTCAAAATTTAATAAGAAAACACAACATAAATCATTATAGCGTATTTAGTACAATGAAAGCTTCTATGGCAGAGCGTGTTATAAGAATGCTAAAATCGAAACTCTACAAGTATTTCAGTTTAAATGGTACCTACAAATGGATTGATATTCTACCTAAAATTACTCAAAACTATAACAATAAAAGACATTCCACAACAAAATATAAGCCTTCTCAAGTCAACAAATCCAACGAAAAATCTATTTTGAATAACACCTATAGTCATTTAAAGATAGCAGGCCCGCGAAAATTTAAAGTTGGTGACATTGTACGCATATCTAAGGCAAAACATGTCTTTGAAAAAGGATATACACCCAATTGGACTACAGAACTATTCAAAATCACCAAAGTTAAAATTACCAATCCTGCTACGTATTTACTTGAAGACATGCAAGGGACACCAATCAGCGGCTGCTTCTATGACGAAGAACTACAGAAAACATCGAATCGGGACGTTTACTTGGTGGAAAAAGTTCTTAGACGTAAAGGCAAGAAACTGTTCGTGAAATGGTTAGGCTTAGACAAAAAACATAACAGCTGGATTAATGGAGTTGATGTTTTATGATGTGAAAGGCCACACACGCTATAAATTGGAGTCGTTTCAGATCTCAAACTCAGTTAGCAACATGCAAGGTGTCAGTAGTGGTTACGACAGTAGTAGTAGTAGTGATAATAACTATACTGCAGAGCTGGATACAATTTTGAAAAACTATGAGTTTGCTGCAAAGTCTGAAAATGTGTACCTGCTTTCAACACAATATTCAATTTCCGGTTATGAAGTGAAATGTGGAATAAGTCCTGCTAGATCATTCACGCCTGCTGTAATTCTATCTCAGCAGCTCAAGTTCGGCAAAATTTCCTTCAGCATTCACGAATGGCATACCTTTATTTCAATAATGATGCAACAGATGACCGTAGATGAGTTCAAACCTGATTCGATTCCATGTGGAGACTACTGCACCATTACCCCATTAAATTACGATGACTGTAAGGTAATTTTTGTGAGGAAACATGATGTCGAGTATTACATGGATGAAGAAGAAGTATCCCAAATTTTAAAATTAAATAATTTAATTATACAACGTATAGCTATGTTGGAAAATTTGAATTTTTGTCAATATTATTATAATGTTTTGGATTTCTGTAAAACTATCACCTCTGAAAGTCCTTTACAAATTTTATATGCATTTTGTTCCATAACCCCAAACGATATGTTAAACAATGCTCTCAGAGAATATGTATACTTTTATAAACTTAAAGTTATCAATGATTTAAATAAATAGTTGTATATTATTGGTGTTTTCTTTAACTGGTTGTGTGTGTGAATAAGTTTTGAGTTCAAATCAATTTTCCATTGAGATCAATATGAAGTTCCATTTGACGTGACAACGTGACATTTGACGTGACAACGCGACATTTGACGTGACAACGTGACATTTGACGTGATAACGTGACAACGTGACGTTTGACGTGACAACGTGACATTTGTCGTGACATTTGACGTGAGAATGTGACATTTGACGTGGCAAGTGTTTCGTACAGGATCAACATTTGGTCCTTTTGACAGCGTGATAATTTTGTTACACTCAGTATATAATAAAATTCTCAAAGTCTTCACATGAATGTAGGAAAAAGAAATAAAAAATGAATTTTATAATATATATATATATATTTATGATAAACAATAACTATAAAACTTACACATCTTAAAAGTCTAAATCACAAAATTTTATTGAACCGGCAAAAGATCAATATATTTATGATAAACAATAACTATGAAACTTACACATCTTAAAAGTCCAAATCACAAAATTTGTTTGAACTGACAAAAGATTAATATATTTATGATAAACAATAACTATAAAATTTACACATCTTAAAAGTTTAAATCGCAAAATTTGATTGAACTGACAAAAGATTAAATTATAAAAATGAAAGAAAAACAAAATAATGAATTGATAATACTAGAATACAGTTTTCACTTAATGTATCCATATCTAAAACAATCAGAGTACATTTTTATATACATATACTCAACAAAAAATTAAATTACTCAGTGTTACTTAGTTTGTAATGCCCCCAGGGAAGCGTACCAAACGACTCTGGAATTAGTGACCGCTTATCATCTTCAGGTGAAAGACCCACTTTCTTTTGTTCAATGCTGAAAACGTTATGTGCATAGGACTGAATTGTGTTTTGGAAAATGTACTTCGACTCCCAGTTTTTTAAACAGTTCAAGTAATCTTCGAAAGTAATTTTATTTCTTACAACATTTTTCTTTACCCCCTTAGATTTTTTCACTATTTTCCCACCCCTAACTTTAAAAGCATACATTTTTGAACGTAGCCCTATGAAATGTGTCATAATAGAACCATTACATTCATCTTTCATGTGACTTTTAGGATGATAGCTCTGATTCTACTAAACTTCAAATGTGTACGATATGCTTATAATGAAAATAGGGTCAAAGCGGAGAAATGTTTTACGAGCTTGAGTGTAGAATCTCATATTGATTGGTAAGTTCCACGAATCAATAATTTAAAGTTTGTTTTCACGCAGATGTTTTGGAGATATGGGTTCATTGATCACGAAAAGATATACAAAATACATCGAAATTTTCGCACTCTAATCTTAAATTCCGCATCATCGACGTTTCATGTGGCGTTTGAGTTGACACCATTTTTCATTGTACTCTTCGCTACACTCTATATATTTATGCTGATGCCACTACTAGATGTTAAGACCTTTCGAACGAGATGCTAAAATCAACCTGCCATTCAAAGATACTTTCGATCCACCCTGTATATGATTCACGTATATATTAACCGTTAATACCTTTCAGATGTCGTTTGCTAAAGTCGACCTACCACTCAAAGATACTTTCGATCCAACCTGTATATTATTCACGTATATATTAGACGTTAATACCTTTCAGATATCGTTTGCTAAAGTCGACCTTTCAGCCAAAGATACTCCGCCCTGTTTATGATTCAAGTATATACTAGACGTTAATGCCTTTCGAACGAGATGTTGTTTGCTAAAGTTGACTTACCAGCCACCTGCATTCAAAGAAACTTTCAATCCACCCTGTATATATAATGTGTGATTCACTTATATACTAGACGTTAGGACCTTTTGAACGTTATGTCGTTTGCTATGATTGTATGACTTTTAGTACGAGGGGTGCTGA
>CAJUYG010002130.1:0-39124 GCA_910591675.1 Galerucella calmariensis | reverse complement strand
AAATTTGCCGCGCCACTCTCAGCGCCACCAAGCGGAGATTTTTGAAGCAGTGGCCTAGAAACTGTATAGCTATATCTACTAAGCTGCTTTCTTTGCAATTGATGTTCCAGTTCCGTTGATGGAATCTGGAAGATTTTAGACTTGTCGTCCGAAGGAATGAATATACTACGACTTAAGTCCAAAGGTTGAAATTCAAGTTGCAGGCTAAGTATGAGCGTCGTGATGAAAGGAAAATGAAGGAGGCTGATGCCGTTTGATCCTCTGCAAAGTTCCAGTCTATGTGCCTGAGTAGCTTGGTAGACATGGATGTAATTTAATTCAAGCTTAAAGAGGTCTTTGTCGAATCAGCATTGTCGGTACTAGCAAATTTCCAGAGCTTAGTACAATCTGGTGAAGGAAGACAGGCGTTGACGGAATGGCAGAATATCTTTCGGTAGATTTTTTAAGACCTGTGGAGAGACGGCTTCTTTGCAGAATGACCAAATGTACCAAATACATTTTATACATGACACACATGTTTTTTCTATTTTTTTAAAATTTGCGAAAAATAGTAATATTTCTTGAATTAATTCACAAAGCCAGTGAACTAAATTTATTAATTTACGTAATAGGCTGTTAATTATAAACGGCAATATGTTAGTTTTAGTCCACCCTCTTCTATAGTTGCACTAATTTAATGTGACTTTTATTATATGAAATTTATTAGAAGTTCGCATGTTAAGAAAAAAGTCCAGAAATCGGAATTGCTCCGTAAGCCTAATATGTAGTATATATTAATCGTAACTGACATGTATGCAAATCTAGCCTACTGCACACGATACTTTGTTGCATGCTTTTTGTTTACTAATCGAATTTTTAAATTACATCTTACAACGATAATACGATATTATAGCGTCCAATTTATTTAAATCGTTCATTTAGGCACATTAACTCGTATTATAAAAACAAGCTGGGCTTTCTTATATTTGCATAAGCCAATTTTGCGTTGTTTTTTGAAAGATTGTGGCTTTTGTATATTTATGATTTACCTAAACACGCATTGTGGTATTTATACGAGGGTAGATTACGAAGAAAAGTTCCTAATGACCTATCAATACAGTTAAGTTAGATTTGTGGCGAGTACTTAGACAATATTTTTTCCCGGAAGTTATAATTCACATTCATCTGCGGCTGGAACAACGTGAAGTATTTATTATTTGCAGCTTTTGCAAATTTTAAAAAACTTTTTCACTTTTTTATACCGTTGAGCTAATGATTCAAAAAGCGTTTCTGATATAACATTTCGTTTGAAAATCACTATTGAAATCCACTTCAATAATAATTTCTATACAATACTGTGTTATGGCTACATTGAGCCTTAGCTATTAAGGAGTAATTGACTGTATGTACAAAGCAGTTTTCTCAAGCAATCACTTTCTCTACACGCTGAAGGCTTCTGACTTATTTGAACTATACTCTCTCCAAAACTGCTCTTTCTTGGTTTGCTATCTATGAGCGATTTAGGTATACCAAAAGGTAGAACGTGTCACGGGACACACGGTAGGAACTTTAGTTCATTTTAAGCAAAAATTATGTAATAGGTACATCTGACGTTATAGATAAACAATTTGCATATTCCTCGGTGGTCGAGTAGTAAGCAAACCAGACTCTCACGCGGTAGACCCGGGTTCGATTCCCCGTGAAGAAGTTTTTATTTATTGTTGATTTTATTTTTAAATAATTATTCCACTTGATATTGATAACGACAACAGGTAGACGTTTGAAATATTTAGCAGAATATTCATTATTATAGATAACGGTACGGTACCCTTCATGAGGGAGTCCGACTGGCAACATCTACTTATAACAGTATCGTATATTCAAAAAAAGAAACAACAAATTGGACATTTAAGAACTGTACGTTTACCACAAAAAAATTAGTGGAAACATAAAATTGAATTGTTAAATTTTCAATTTGAAGTTATATTACAGTTTAAAGAAATTTTTATTTTCTAGATTTTTTCTTAAGTGGGTCGTAGAAAAAATATGCTGTTCGACTCGAGAGGATTGTCCATATCGCACTTGAGCGATTAAGCACTCCGCCTATGGCGTCGTGCTAAAACTTCGTCCTCGTGCGATATGGCCATCATATCCACACTAGTTGCACAAACTACTATTTCTATCAAAATATGCCCTTTTATATTTAAAAACAACCTGACAAATGTCAAATCAATCTATCCATCCATTTTAAAGTTATCGAATTAAAACATTCAAGTTTTCAAAATTTCAACACCCTGTATTTCGAAAAGTAAATGTGCTAGACCCCTAAATCCTCATATCATTTTGTCCAATTTTACGAGAGGAATCTACATGAAAACGTTGTAATTACCCTTAACGTTCGAGATGCTTATACCATTTTTTACGCGATCGTATTGAAATAAATTCCGAATCAAATAATTTAAATTTCTTCGAAATGAACGAAATGTAAAAAGTGACATTTATACTTCTCGATCAGTTTAAAATATATTTTGCATTTTGGTGAAATTGTTTTTATGCTATTTATTACTTTTCGACGTCTGAACGGTAAGTAAATCACTTACCGACGTGTTAAACTTAGAAACCAGTTAACACAACCTACCGTCCAGACAACCGATGCTGTAAATAAACAAAAAAGATCAATAGCGCAAAAAAATTATGGAATTAATAGTAAAAATGTATCCGAACAAATTCAAGTATATCACCAGCACTGCGAATACCAGCTTTGCATGGAATTTTAATGTAGCATCGGTGGTTCAGTGACATGCTCGCCTGCCACGCGGGCGGCCCGGGCTCGATTCCCGGCCGAAGCATATGAAGCGCTGCTTCGTAAACGAGAGAGAGACTCAGGAGAGAGCACAAGCACGCAAGCAAGGCACATAACGAAGCAACGTAACATAACGTAGCGTAACGGTCAGATCTTTTGCGTCGCGACCCCCGGTCGCTCAAACCTAACCTGACGTAAGGAACTAAAGTTCCTAAAATCTGCTATATTTGCTCACTTAATTTCCATTTATTTGGGGTGTATTTTGAGCATATAGAAATAAGTATAGCAGCAGTGTAGCACTTTTAATGTTATATCATTGTTGCTGATTTGAAATAAACATTTCATTTATTATACCGAAATATTTCGACATTATCAGTGCAAGATTCTGTCTATCAATATTCAATATAAATATCTAAAAGTAATAATTTTTTATGATGAATTATCTGTTGTAAAAACGCGATACCTATGCATCATATTCGCGCAATCAAATACTTTATTGCATCAAAATGAAATCAATTTATTAAATACTCTTGTTTTAATCAACCGGAGTGTATATTTATGTTTTCACATTTGAATATATTCCGGCGTTACTCATGCAAGCTACTGTTGGTGAATTTAATAATATTTGATTAATATTCAATATACAAGGAATTTGTTTTCAGCAAATAATTATAAAATATGACCCATGAAACAATCTATTACTCAAAACATAACCTCACAATAATCTTCTTTTTCTTTCAACTTCATAATTTTGAAAGCTGTCACAAAGCAATACAAACAGCTATCTAGCTTTTAATTCCATAAAGCTTTGTATTGGCATAGAAAAATGTTTATTAAATACAATAAAAACATGGCCGAACCGTTTGCTCACGATAATGAGCAATGTTGCCGTAGTTTTTATATTTATATATTGATAGGTATATGAGAATATTTTTATATATAGAATATACAAATAATCTGGTTCAGAATATTATTTGTTTTTATTTTGGTGCCGGTTTATGGCTATTCAGGCCTACAGGTTGAATTGCTAATAAGCTATCAAATCTACTTTAGGGCCAAACTGCGTAACTCCCTTTAGGCAGCGATTACGTAATGAATGCTACATGTAGAAGCTTCAGTGGACGGTTTCAATTGCCTATTAGCTTCAAGTGTGACACAAAAGTCGATTTTAAATCTACTTCGATGCTTATTGTGTTACTTGGGTCTAAACTAACTGCCTAGGTGACTCTCATGATGTACCATTTTTATTTAAAAACATTACTTACGCCTTACTATTGGGTTTAGATTTGACTCATGTCTTTAGTTATCATGTCAATAGTTATTGTCCTACTTATTAATCAAGGCAAATATGTTAAATATATGTATTTTGGCGGTAAGCAATCATTAAGACTTCAAAAATCCATTGTGCTCACTTTTTCCGCTTAGTTTATGAAGGAAATTTAAGAGACTGGTACTTCCTTTAGTCCTTTTCTTCGGACGACTATTAGGAAATTGGAAGTCTCCAGTTTGAGCGAGTCCTCCCTTTCATCCAGTCTTCAATTATATTGAACGTAGCTTTCGAAAAAAACGTGAAAAATATAAAATTAAAATAATTGTAATGGTAACGTCATTGTCAAGGTTATGAATCTTATTTAAATTAAGTTGAGTGTAGATTTATGTAAAAAAAACTGATTCGATTTTAACGGAATTATTTAACATGCAACCAGGTATTTGTAGAATGAGTTGCAAGATACAATAAAATTAAGGGAAACGTAACAGAATGAAATGGTGGCAAATAATGTTAGTAATACTTATTTTCCGTGCCGTTTATTTCCATTGTGACTGGAATTGCGTGTACATAATCATATCGCCCGTGATATGGCGAGTTTAATGGAACACCACTTAGATTACTTAACTTGATGTTTTTATTTCGATTTAACTATAAAAGCCGTTAATGTTGCACTCATTGACGTCCTTTTATTCTACACTTTTGTCTAACATTACCATTTAAATAGATTGGATTTAAATGTCATATTTAATTTCCAGCTCGATATGATTTCTTAGTTTGAGAAATCAATTGTTTTTCGAGCTGTGTGAGGACTATGGCATTGTCTTGACGGAAGATATCGTTGGAAGTTGGTTTTTCTTAAATCTGCCATTACATTACTAGCAAATCGATTTGTACCCCGTCACCATCTTTTCGTGAACATTTCAAGAACGGATAACTTTTGTGGGTTTTGGTTCATCTTGGAACACCCAAACAGCTAACTGACGTTTCTTTCCGGGTGAAATCGTGACACCACTGACAATACTGTTTATATTTTTCGAGCTTTCCGCTTTAAGCCGGCTTGAAGTTTTTCGACAACAATTGACTTGCTATCTGTTATGTCAACAGATAGAGGAAAGTCACCAAATATGGAATACCATTTTGTTTTTGGGATATAAAAAAAAACTTAAGAAAAAATTAAATCAGTTTAATGTTTTTACTAATCAGTCATACATTTATATGTAGTAATTAACAGCCTTTAATCAAATATACCTATTAGTTATCAAATTAAAATCTAACACAAAAAATAAAATCACAAATGAGTAACCAAATATGGAATAGGTATCCATATATGGAATATAAGCCTAAATCAACATAACAATAACAAAAATGGACATTAATATCTTTGAGATCAATTGAATAAATATAATATATTGTGATAAATGGAAGAAGTTACATAATTAGTTGCAAAAGTCACAGATCCAAGTATCAAACTCTGGACCGGCCCAATCATAATGTGCCCAGAGCCCACACATCAAGCATTTAATTTAATATTCCGTAATTAGACACTGATGACTGTCCATATTTGGATTTTTATACTAGTTCAAACTCTTCTAAATATTTCTCTAAGTCACAATATTTAATGACAAAAGATCACACACAAAATGGTGAAATAAACATAATACCGATATACTAAATAGTATACCACTTACATAAACAAACATAACAGCTGGTAATACTTGTTTATTACTTACCTTTAAATTTTTCTGCACGACAACAAAACAAAACACGCCTGCCGCACGTCGAGCATTCCCGCGATTGACTCGATGGTGTGGGTGCGATAGCTAGTAGACCGAATGAAACAGAAGTTGGTCGAGTGTTGCGTTTCATACTTATATTCTTAGAGAAATGAAGGCATTCCATATTAGGATACTATTCCATATTTGGTGACTTTCCTCCACGGTATTAAACAAGAAACCAATGTTTTAATCGATAATTCTTCATTTCCAATTTTATGACTTGTGGTCTTTAAAATGTCCAATGATGCTTAAATTTCAGGATATGTGGCATGTCGATCTTCTTGGATAAGCTTACGTACAGCCACGAAGTTTTCCTATGTGACTGCCATTGTTGGTGGACCTGTTCTTGGATCGTCGCTAAGATTATTCCGACCCAGTTTAAATTATCCATACCAACGAGAAATTGTCGAATGATGTTTTACTTCATTTCCTCAAACAAGAAACAGCTTGGCAATGCTTTCTTGTTGAAATAAAAATATTGCCCGAAAATTATCTAGGTATATTTCCATTTGTCTCAACTCATCAACTCAGTTTATAGAAGAACTATGACGAAGTCAGTGTGCAAATGATACAAACCTATTCGAAGTTAACAGCCAAATGAATAAACATAAGTAGAAGCCGAATAAAAAATTGACGAGACCACTCACTGATCTCTGCACCCCAAGATTACTCATGGAAACATTATTTGGATTTTTTTTGCTGCAACGCATCTAAGTGAATATTTTTCCAAGAAGGTTGTTGTGAAAATACCGTTGTGCCTGATTTGGACAACTTTTTATAAAAAAAAAACCTATAGAAACGCCCGCAACAGTGTTGTCAGATATCGTGCTAGTTTAGATCCCATTACTGCACAGTTTTTTTAATGGAAATATTTGAAAATGAAATTACGACTTGGATGCATTACTGAAACACGCTAAATTCGTTTATTTCCAAATTGCATGTGCACCAGTTAAATCGTATTTCCTTTTGATGGATATGACAACCAGGATTATAATTGTCAATTATTATTCTGGCATGGTCGGAAGATCAAAATAAATTAATCATTTTGTTTAACCCTGTTTTTAAGGAGATATTTTCGGAATTTTTACTGAAATGAATATTCATTTTTAAAAGGTAGTAGAAGTCGCTATAGTTTAGGATAAGCTCACATCACTCAAGTGATTGTATAAGTCCCGAAAAACTCCGTAGGGAGTGTATTAGAATGAGAAGAGTATACACCAGAGGTATTAGAAGACGTTCACCAGAAGAAAACGAGGATGCCTGGGAGCAGTATAGGGTGGACAGAAAGAAGTATCAAGCGTGCTAAACAAGCAAGGTGGAAAGTTGTCTGTGATAATGTGAACTGTGATACTTGAGGGGATGGATACAAAATAGTCATGAAGAAGTAGTTCAATACCTTTTTCCAATACATCTAGATGAGATATTTGAATGTGATATTAGTAATACGTGGGTTTTCATATTTTACAATAGGAGAGCGAAGGTAGCAACAAGGGAAATCAAAATAAACAAAAGCCCTGGTCCAGGCAATATCCCACCATAAATGCCTGGAAAACTCAACCTTGTACCGGCCAATCTGTCTGTTAGACATCCAGGGCAAACCATTTTAACATATGATCCTCGCAAGACTCAGGAAGGAGCTAGATTAGTCAGATATACAGTTCAGAGTTGGAAGGCGCACCGTGGATGATATCATCGAAGTAATGAAAATTGCAAACCGATAGGAGGCATTTTTCGTGAAACGTCGCAGGATCTGTGAAGTCATAACGTTAGATGTTAGAAATGCCTTCAAATGCCACTTGGCAAATAATCTTGGATAAATTGAGACACTGAGCTGTGCTGATACAACAAGATTACAAGTTACGTTAAGGCATATCGATGCGAACGAAGATACACGAAGGGAAATGTTAGGTCCAACCAACGAAACAATATAATATACTCGTATATAACTCTTCTGTACCTGTGTAATCACTGAACTCCTCGTCACACCTTTCCTGGTATTTTCATAATGATTTATTTTTGTATTTGTTATAAATAACAATAATTATTCGCTTGTCGAAAGAAATTTAATCTAAACAAAAACTATTTTTTACTAATTACGTCTGCCAAAAGCTGATCCGTCGAATATAAATCATGATATACCGAACCTCGAGGTAATCAACAACTTATTAAGCTTGTTATATAAAACCTTAACAGAGTTGCTAATTAGTACGTTTAGCAGATTAATTATCTGTCAGAAACTGATTAATTTTCCAGCTAATGCAATGGACGTCAAAGAGTAATAATTTAATAAAATTGAGAGAGCTTTGACCTTCTATTATGTTTAAAGAGAAATTCAGACGAAGTAACAATAACTTTCGTCATAGTGCGCTTTTAATGCCAATTTAATTTGTTTCGATAGTTTTTTTTATTTTTCATGACGGTAGAGATCACTAAGTTAATTAAAAATATCCTAAGTCTTTCGAAAAATGGTTCCGAGATTATTATCATCTGTTTACTTAGAAGAAAAATTAATAACGTACATAACGTCTATGAAAACGTTTTTCATAAAATGGTTTTTCTACGCCCATGTCTGTAAACGTCAAAAATCGCACTGTCAACATTCCTTGAAAATGACATTTAACAAAAACATGCACGTAATACACACAATAACACATGCGTTTAGAGAAGAATACTTAAACTTGGTTTAATTAAATTACAATCAAATTTTTATTCACGTACTACTTTAATTGGTTCATTTACATACTTTTAATCAATGAAAAAACATAAAAGCTTTTAGCATTAGAGAAATACATTTTAGTTTGAAACAGTGATTCCCCTAAATGTCGGCAACGCATTATACAATTTCAAAAAAAAAGTAATACTCGTTTTCTTGATGTGGAAATAAGCGTCATCTCATTTATGCTGTCAATTTTAGTAACAAAATATAGTATCCGAACATTTTCTCAACTTTACCTACGAATATGTCTGTTAGTAGTAAAAAATATGAAATTATGAGCACTCAGAAGAAAATATATGGGCGTAGAAAAAGTAAAGGACGTTACACGAGTTGTAATCCCATTACACACTCATGAAATTTATAAACTTTTTCATTTCGTGCGTAATGGGTTACTTACAATTGTTGCAATATACTATTTATAAACCCCCCCGAAATGATATGCTACCGTGCATCATAATCGTCTTGATTCACATTGCGAGCAAAGCATTGTATAGGCAATAATTGTGAAGGCTCGTATATCTTCAATACGCCATTGATTTCACGCCACCAAGGCTGAGTAGTGAGTAAGATACAAGCGACAACCAATTATTGTTGCTGCATTACGAATGGCAATTTCAAAATCAACCACTAACTTCTCAGGAATGAAGAATTCAACTGTGAAGAGAGATAAACTTTTTCAAAAGTCTTTAAGTTTTTTTTCAATTGTGTTCCAGCTTTGGGGAACCTAAGGTCCGATGCAGATGAACTACATGTGTCCGCTAAACGTTTGCGTTCAATTAGCCTACTTGGTGCCTAGCAGGCGATTGATGTTTATTGTTTTCTGACGCAGTTGAGTGAATATGAGCTTTATTCGGGTTCATGCAATAACTGTTCCAAGACTGTCCGGAGTTTGCGTAGTCGAAATTGACTTGTTCGGGTTTCAACAGGATGGTTCTGACACCCGCAGTTTGGGGGGAGCTAAGACGATTTTCGGATTATTTTTTACGCATGTTCAAATCATTTGCAAAGGAGTAGGGTGGAAGCTATTTTTAAAATTCTCATAGGTTAGAGCGGTTAGAGGTAGAGGTTTGTTTGCTGTGTGTTGTTTATTTTTATTTTCACTATTCAAATTTCTGCGAAATTCCAGATTGGTTCACGGACTGTCCAGAAACAAAAACCCGAATGAAGCTATGATATATAATACACCACTGATAAATCACTAACGATAAACTGGCACTGAACATCCGTGGGTGTGTTTATAAACTTACTCTGAGTTACATCAAATCTAGAGTTACGCGAGAGCTTAGTCACGTAGTTCATATGGATGAACTTGAAGGGTGTGTTCATAAAACTGTTCGATTTTGTGTTTGATCATAACATAACATAACCAAACTAAATTGGTGTGTTTACATTGTTTTTATTTGTATCTCAATTATTACTTAGCATAAATAACGAAGTGCTTGTTTTGAACGGAATTACATGCTGGTACTGTTTAATGCTAATTAAAATTAAAAACGACACTTTTCATACTTCAACTTGTTAATGGACCTGTAATTTATATCAGAGTTGATGCAAACCCTTTGCAGAGTCAGCAGCGTCAATGGTCACTTCTTTTGGTACGACTACAACGGAGCTCAGTTAATCAGGGCGTGCATAAATTCGACGCTAAAATTTCACTTAATCTTTTTCTCACTTTATGTACCTGCTTGTAGACCCTTAAATTCGACGCTAGGTACCTCTACTAATCCTTCTACCTGTATTATTTTGTCTAAAAATATCAGAAAATAAAAAATAGGAAACTAAAAAAAAACAAGAAAACCCAGGCCCAAACCCGGTTGATCAAAGTGTAACTATGTATAAAAATATCAGAAAATAAGAAATAGAAAACTAAAAAAAGACAAGAAAACCCAGGCCCAAGCCCGGTTGATCAAATATAAGCTTAATCCTTAAAGGACATAATCCTTCCGGCAGCGTCCAATTTAAGGGTGTCTCTTCCGGGCTACAGGTAGTTAGCGTCCAATTTGAGGCCGCCCGTTAATCACTTCTCAACTAGATGGTCCAGAGCTCCTAGTCCTTTCCTAGGCTTAGAGATGGTTTTTTTCACAGCAATATCGACGGTCATCAAATAATGGACAAAAAATGGAAATTTTGTATAGAAAAGTAGAAGAAAACCTGAAAAAATTTGGTACAAGAAATGGTTACCTTTTTTCCGTCTATTTTCATTTAAGCCATTCAACAACGTGTCGCATTATATTTAACCATTTCGTTACACTTTATCGTCGTGTCTGCAGTCACGACATAAATCATTCTGATTTTCTCACAAACAAACTATTCAATAACCTTTTAAGAAAAACAATTGATTATTTAATTAAGTACATCGATCCGCAAGAACGTTTTCGTGCACTTTAATTGCATTGCATTATTAATAAACACAACAGATTTTCGATAAGAGCGATAAATGTTAATTGCTTTTTTGCATGTGGGTTATTTTTTCCTTTAGTTGGCCTTAAAGTCCTTTGCTTGTTAAGCCATGTTCTTTGTAATCGACGTAAATGGCTTATTAGCCAGAAAATGCAAAGTTTGTCTCCTTTATAATTTCCTTTAAAAATTTTGGTTGTTGTAACTAATCACTTAATTTGAATTCGCACGATTGTCTAAAATAAAAATGAATTTTATCAAACCGGGTTTGGGCCTGGGTTTTCTTGTTTTTTTTTAGTTTCCTTTTTCTTATTTTCTGATATTTACATATTTACTTCAATATACATATATATATATACCTATGTTTTTTCTATAGCGAAGAGGGGCCAAATCCATCAGATTTTTAACATGATCAGTGGAAGATTTTCCCATTTTCATTCAAATTCACGAAATTGTCTCCTTGTAGTTGATTAATATAGGATAGTTCACGGGAGCAGTGCTGCTTTTGAAGTCAGTTCGTGGGAAATCGTCATTAACCTATCAAACTTGGTATTATCCCAATAGCTTTTCGTAATTATTATTATTATATTGATTTATTTTCAGAATAAGGACACTTGAAGAAGTGATACTTCTAGAATTATATTCTAACTTTGGTAGTAGGTACCCAGCCAAAGCCAAAAAATTAATATAATAACCCGACAAATCTAATTATTGAATATATTAAAGCTTTCACAATTTCAGACAATAAAAAAAATTCAATAAGACCGCGCTTTTGGCGGCCGCCCTTGAACTTTTTTTTGATCATTCAGCTGAGATAACACAGATTATACCATATTAGCAATATTATATCAATATTGTAATTTCACTGATTAGCAAACAAAAATAGCATCATTATTAAATTTTAATAACCGATTATTTCTCATTCTAGCAACTTTTTTCTATTAAATATTATTTATAAGAAATAAAATTGTTCGAGACGACATAAAATCGAAGAGATCAACCGCCGTACAAACCCAAACAAGCAATTAAGTCTCCTTCATCCTATTTGTCAATTTTGTAAGCCTATCAAATATAATTCCCCGTCAACTAAAGCAGACGTCAAATTTGTGTGCTGTCAATATGGAGGATGAAGGCGAGCAGGATTTCACGTTCTAGGACAACAATTTTACTTATTTTTTCCAATTCAATGGCATATGAATACAAAATAATATATGTATTCATTGTCGTAGAATAGTCTGTATAAATGAGAGAAAAAATGTACAACTTTTTAAATAAATTTAAAAAGGAGAAGATGTTACATAATATAGAAAGTCGACAAATCTGGTTTTTAGCCAGTATCTTGAACTCGCCCCATAATAAACTGGTCCACAACCACAAGAGTTAGGGTTCACAAATACTGGATTCATTTTGAAAATTATTAATCATCCACCAATGTTTTATCTGCAATATACCGAATGTTCACTTGATTATCTGACTATTTTTTTTACACCTTAATTTTGTTTATTTCTCTAATAAATACTTTTGAAAAAGTGATCCAATTTTTGGGTTAGGACACTGTTAGGAGGCTAGGACTTTGAAAATGACAGGTCGTCTTTTCGTCGCATTGGGCACGGTTCGCTAGGTCGGCCATGCAGTAGTTGTACTACCTACCTATTTAGTAAATGGGGCGTCGAGTCAACTTGTTGGTTTCGCATATCGTCAGTTCAACGTTTAGTAATAGTCTAACGAAAGTCGAGAAATGTCGCAATATTCGGGTATAGATTAGGTTGGTTCAAAATCCACAATTAATACTAGCCTGTTAGTGATTTGGCTGCCGAATTTCTTAAAATAAAACATTTTAAAGCAACTCTAAGAGTATTATGACTAACATGTGTGTTGTGTTGGAGACATTGTATATTGTATACTATTTTTCAATATAAATCCAGATATTTGAGAAAATAATAATAGTGGGTAGCATAATTTCCTTTTTTTTGCGTTTATCACAATATTTGCTGTGGTTTATCAGTAAAGTGAATTTCGTTGAAGATTTTTTTTAACATGACTCAAACTACGATATCAGATTGTTGGCTGAAAACACTTCATCCATCTTTCCACATTTCTTCCAAAATTAAATGATAAATTTATGCCTACTAGTGGGTAGTAACAATTTGAGTACTTGAAACGAAGTTGGTTTGCTCCACGTTACTCAACGTTGGATTTGGTCGAGCATAAGACATACAAAGTCAGGGCATACGTCGTAACGACTCGAATTTCTGGTGCAAATTTATTGAGTCGTGAAGTGGTCACTACAACATTGGATCACAACTTTGGGTTGTCTATCATCAAATAAAGTCGGACTAGTAGAAAAAATAGTGTACTTAACACGTGCGTAAAGTGACTTTTCCGCACTAATTAGGTAAACTACTATAATAACATATAAACAGCTGGTGACGGAAAATTGTTATCTGTTAAAATACAATCTCCAAGTTTATAGCAACTTCCTCACTTTTTGTTGAGCAGTTTATTTTAAATTTGTAAATTCTCCCCGAAATGGGCAATTTTTATACCACTAAACTTTTTTGTATCCAAATTCTCAATACTATCAATGAAATGCCATCCTGTATAGCTAAAAATATCCCACCATGCTATCATGTTTTTTCAGATGCACTACCTATAAAGAAAGCATGATTCTCAAAACTCATACAAGTCACGTATACGGCTTCCAAGCCTACTTTTTTTTTTCGATGGATATGATTAGGACCCATTAAGTGGCTCATCAGTTTGATAGTCATCCCAGTGGTATTTTAAATTATCAGTTGATAATCACGGTAGTCCATTTATCGTTAATTCAGCCTAATTGATTTAAATTTGTATACATCATCTTTCAGAGAGCCACCAGTCTACCTGATGTAAAATGTTTTAGATGTGGACTTACAAATTGGTAGGCGTTGCATTTGAATATCAATTAAGTAACGCGTCGATTAGTGATGTTTTATAATTTTAATGAGTGGAAACTAATTTTTTTATGGTTATCTGTGGCTGAACACGATAATTTCACTTTAAAAACGAATGGAATGAGAAATACGAGTGCGCAGAAGTAGGAACCTAAACTTAGTGATGTCTGTTGTGGTTTATAAAGAAACGAATCGCCATGAAAATATTAATGTTTAGAAGAGTGTATGGAAATCATTGGAAAACAATTATTTGCGTTTCTTAATGACGCTGAAGATGTTATGGCTGTTCAACTAATCAAACCATTACTTAAACTGTAGGAATTTACAAAAAAAATGTAAAACTTTCAAACTGTCATGATTAATAATTAATATTTACTTATATTACCTAGATATTATGTACTTCACTGAGTATGTTGGTTTTTCGGTTAGGTAGGCGAATAAATCATTATCAACGGGATACCTATACATACAATTGGTGTGATATTTAAACAAACTGATAATAGGAAAGTTTTAATTGAGCTTCCTGTGGTACCTATACGATCCCACAGGTTATAGTTTTTGGAAAATATTCCAATGGTAATTAGGTGAGTATAGTTCTTTTCACGATTTAAGAAGCTGACTTGACTTTACTTAGGATTGACATGCAATAAAACCATAAAACTTTTCGGGTTCACCGTGCAGGGCCGCACTATACCTACCTGGATGGGGAAGAAAAAGTAGGTACTAAGTATTTATAATAAGAATGACCCAAAATTCTTATAGAGTTTTCAGGTGATAATTTATTATTCGCCAACAAAATAAATAGAACCCTGTCACGGCTAATAGCTAATACTTTCATGGATTTATTGCATGTCATTATCCCATCTAAGGTCAGGTCAGTTTCTTAGATCGTGAAGAGAACTAGGTAGGTATACCTACTTATATAAATATTAAGAGGTTTTGGACGGGACGTGATTTAGCAAATCCTGATGAGAATAATGTATCAAAATAATTCTGTATTAACTCTGTGCAACAAAACACGCGAGGGCTCAAGATATAAAATCAAGACAGTTTTGTTGTTGATATACCAGAGTTAGTACAAAGTATGGAACCCCCTAAGTATCTCCTCAACGGTTTTAATATTTTAAAATGTAATTGCTCATACCCTTCTATTCTAACCTAACCGATTCTGATTTGGATTTGTAAGAAATAGGTAGGTAGTTCTACTACTGCTGGTGAGTTTTTATATTATTATTTATAAACGTATCTAACGTTGTTTAAAATTCTTAACATACCTACCTTGTGGAAAAATGAAAAAAATGCCCAGTGCAGGTATGAAACCGAAGTGCTGCTATAGCAATTTATACATGAAAGACACGCTGAATTTTTTTTAGTTGATCATTTGGTGTTAGGTTTCCTTATTAGGTAATAGGTATTTCACTTGATATCCGTTTCGAAATTTCAGAGCCTTCTCTATCAACAATCAAACTCGTTGAGCACATTGCTTTGTCACTCGAAACCTTTTTTTTTCAAAAGGAGCCGACACTTCGTCGGCACCACCTCAGCCTCCTGGGCTTATTGTAGATAGGTAGGTACTCCTAGTGTTCTGACTACAACCTATTCAGCCAATCCGTTCCCTGAGTTAGCTCATACACGTTCTTTGCTGGTTGGTCGTAGAAGTCTTCTGGAGTCATTTGGGTTCTGCCATACAGTTTCTGCCTTCTGTGGTCCATCAGCAACTCACAGTTGCATAGTATATGCAGAGCTGTTTCGGTATCCTTTTTGCATCTTCTGCATGTAAGGTCTCCGTTATACAGCCCTATTTTGTTTAGATGCTCCTTTGTGGGAAAGTGTCCCGTAAGTAGCCCCGTTATGGTGCGTAGTTTGTTCCTGCTCTTTGAGAGCAGTTCTTTCGCTACTCTTTCTGATGGTTCTTTTATGAATTTCTTCCCATGTTTTTGCCTGGGCGTATTCTTCCAGTGTTTATTATGTTGTTCTTTCACCCACCCTTTCAACCATGACCTCGTTAAGCATCTGGGGATACTCACAGCAGGTTCGAGTCCGTTCACCAGAGTTGCCTACTCTTGCGAGTTCGTCAGCTTTTTCATTGCCTGCGATTCCTTTGTGACCTGGGACCCACTCCAGTGTTACACTGTTCCGAGTTACACTGTTCTAAGTTCTTCGCCGCATTCCCATACTAGTCGAGATGTCACCCTATAGCTCTGAAGTGCTTTAAGGGCAGCTTGACTGTCGCTCGAAACCTTTAATAAAATGCAAATTCTTTTATGTCGTGGATATGATCAGATCTAGTGCAAAGCACCCCGGCAAGTCGAAATCTATTATTTCCAGAATATTGAAATCAAAATGTCATGCCAAGAATAAAAGTTTCTCCAGCCAAATCAACTGCGATCCTAAACTAAACCAAACTTAAGTCGTCCCAATCGGGAACTTATTATTAATTGCTCCTCAACTAAAGATCACGATTTCAGGTTAGATACCCTATAAAACCGCAATACACCATGCATAGACCGACATTGAATTTTAGGCAGAATAAAATTAATCAATTGTATCACAATTCTCCAGAAGCGAATAGGTATATATGGACAATAAGTAGGATCTAGGATCTTATTTTACCCAACTACACTGCAATGTCTCGGTAAATTTATCACTTCAAAATATATTTGAATAGTAATGGTAGGTATTAGGGATATAGTGTCCTCGCTACCTGCGGCTCACTATACAGGAAGAACCTAGCGAAAGTAGCTAACTAAACACTTATTTAGGTACATGAAGATTCGCTTACAATTTTGTTTAATTCGTGGAATCACCCTGAAGTGTTTCAGACACGTTTTTGAGTTCATAATGAGCTCTCTAGCTATCAAAATGATGAAAGACTTAACCTGATTATAACTTCTAAACAGCTGAAGGTAAAAAAGTGCAATTTTCTCTAAAATGTTCTAGTTTCCACAAGGTATCTATGTTAAGAACATTGTTGCATACTGGTTATAAGTATAGGTAGGTATAAGGGCTTAAACTCTGTCTCTTAAAAAATGTTAGATATATAATAATTTTAATAGAAGTAGAACTACTTACCTACTTATTACCAAAGTCAAATCTAAAAAGTCACTAATAAGTTACTAGATTTTCGTGTTGGCATTACATTACGCATTGCGTTATAAGCGATTCTTCACTAAATAAGACAATTTAAATGCTTCTTGAATTTAAGCACAATTTACGAGGCGTGCTTCAATCCCAATCGGTGC
Source organism: Galerucella calmariensis (assembly GCA_910591675.1). Classification (NCBI taxonomy): domain Eukaryota; kingdom Metazoa; phylum Arthropoda; class Insecta; order Coleoptera; family Chrysomelidae; genus Galerucella; species Galerucella calmariensis. The sequence goes on along the minus strand of CAJUYG010002130.1, from coordinate 22,009 downwards.
AGCCGGGCACAAGTATTTTACCTAGGTACATCCAAAATCAACAGATTATGCCTATTCCAACCGCCATCAGAAACTGTCAGACACGATCAGAGGATTACTGGTCATAGCAAACATTTTTTGATTGCAGTTGGAACAGACCTAGGTATACCCAATCATCGTAATATACCTTCAACATATCTGTGGATCAATTCCAACAACCGGGCAATAGCAAACAAATAATTTTTTATTGTAAATAACCGATGGAACTATAATTCCAAGATGTAAGTATAGGTATCTATAAAGTATATCGGTAAGATAGGTAGAGCAATGTTAGACAAACCATTACCTATCCCTTGTTTAAAGAAAAAGTTTTATAAAAATAGAGCCGTTGTAGCAGAAATCTTATGAAACATGGTAGGATAAGTACAAGATGTTTGTTCTGAATATCCAGGAATATTACATATTGGAAGTACTAAATAAGCATGTTATTATCAATGAATGTCTTCTTCTACCTTGTTTGGTACTTATGAAAATAGGCATGAACGGTAGGTATACTTAATGATTTAATTAGGAAGCAGCCACGTGCTTGACAAAAACAAAATACATTCAAATAGTGTAACGGTGACTTACCAGCACTTTCACCGTTTCCGGGAGTCTGCGATCTCTCTAACACATCACCATCTTCTTTCCTCACAAGTCCCAAAATATTATCTATGGTATGTCTGGGCCCCGTATGAGGGCTAGCGACTATTCTTATTGGCTTAACGTCCAGTCCGTAGCCAAGAATACTTGAAGTATCTTCACAACGGTCTGAGTCCATCGCGCGCTTTCAACCGACTGAAATTGGCAGCAGCTCCACACAACGAATGGGCGGGCGTTAAGGTGTGGCGACCCTAGTTCGGCCAATAAAACTTGTCGAACATCCATCATGGAGTCTACAAGTGTAGACGGAGAGGCTGCCAGCTCTAATGAGCTTTGTACAGTAGATTTTATGGTGTAAAAGCTTCAAATTGGTGTCAATAGTCGAGAATTAAGTTGAGTAAAGTCCTATTGCTACTTGTCTTTGAGTGAGGTTAACCAATGAAACGCATTTATTAACTCGTTCTACCAAATTTCAGAGATTTATTTTGTTTGAGGTAATTGTTTATGTTAGAGTTGGTTGGTTTAATTAGCCTGACCAGAGTGTGTATACATACAATCATGTATTGAGTGTTGATCTATTAACCAAGCAGATGTTTATCAAAGGAATGAACACACATTATACAGGGTCGATACAATACAAGCATAAATTTTGCTATTGGTGGGAATTGGACGCTTTATCAGGTCTCCTAACACCTTGCATGCCTATTTGAATTTGAAAGTCCGCCAAAACGCGCTTTACGTCATAAAGATGGAGTGACGTCATTTGTTTACGTTCTTATTCGTGTATCACGCTATGAGTTCTTGTGACCTTATTTGTTTCTGGAAGCTTTAAAATGGATAAAGCCGAAAAAAACCTTTGTATTCCAAGTATTGCATTGTTCCAGTGTGTAAATCAACGTCTATCAAAACTCCAGACAAAATATTTGTTACTTTACCTGGTAGCGCAAGCAAAAATACACTTAAGAGAAGAGCATTATGGTTGCAAGCTATGCGTCGAAACAGAGACGATATTTCGACAAATACTACTAGGTTTTGTTTGTGAAGACCATTTTAATATAAGTACCTACCTACTTCTATGCTGGTAATTTTTATTCCTAATTAGTTATGTACGTATTATGTACGTAATGGTCTCAAACAAACATATAAATGATATTTTCACGTCGATGAAGCAATTAATAGTTGATTAAAATACAATATAAACACACAACTACACATAAACTAACGCTATACCGGCCACACAGAAAGAAAAAGTAGCCACTATACAATCAAAAAATGGATTGAATCAATCAATCTGATCCATAAAACTCAGCCGATGCGCAATGTGATTAAGATAATCACTTGCATGTAATTGACTAATCACCAAGTATTAATACAATCACACAAGTTATTGATTCGTTGTAAATATGAAGATCGATATTGATGTCCACAGATCAGTAAACAATCATTGTAGACATCAATCCAATCGTTTTGTTTATTAACTTGAAGAACAAACTTGATCCCCTCTGTCCAGTAAATAATCATCATCAACATTAATCCAATCATTTTGTTTATCAACTTCAAGAACAAACCTGATTTCCTCTGTCCAGTAAATAATCATCATCAACATTAATCCAATCATATTGTTTATTAATTTGGAGAGCAAAATTGATCACCACTAGAAATTAACCTAATCGTTATTGTAATTGATTTAAACGTTATATATTTTGTACTTACTGATTGAAACATACAATAAGTTCGAAACGTGTACGTATCCTTAGTGGCTGCCTATATTTTTTAGAGATGAGTGCTCGCCTGCAATGTTTTCAACAATAATAATGTGTGCATGATTGAGCCAATAGCTTATCAAATTAATTTAACTCATTATCTGCTGACATTATACATCAAAATCATCAATTCAATCCATATTCTTGTATTAAAGAGCGCTTGTACTGTAGAGCCTATAAATTGTGGCTCATGCAAGACTTACCTAGTTCCCAAAATTAGCTGTTTGAATTATGACTTCAGGCAATAATGAAGACCTTAAACTTTTTGCAGATGAGAAATTTTTGCTAATCCTACTATAGCTGGATAAAGATTTAGAATTGGTATAGTTAGAAACTGTGAAACATGCGCATACTCGCATACAGTAGGTACATACTTATATAAAAATCGTATCACTTATGATGTCGTTTGTAAATATATTTTTTCTGTTCTTACTGTGTGAAATCCCTTGAAAATGATACAATGTACATCGAAACTTATACTACCAAGAGTATTACTACAGTGAAATTATCATTATCATTATTATTATTATTATTTTTGTTTATATGCAAAGCAAGGTAATAGGAATATGGGTTATAATAAAAAAAATATTATTAACTAATATATTTCTATTGTTCTTCAAATATTCTTAGAGTATATTTACTTTTGCGCATGAACGGTCATTCTCAAACTTAAAAAAGTGTATTTCAAAACTATGTACATTCCATTCCCATTTTATTGGTAGGTACCATATAATCATGAAGGCTCCACAACAAGGCGGCATCACACCCATCTAAATTATCTAAAATAATAGATTTTCATTTGTAAACTACGTTTCAGGTTATGCGTAAAACTATAAATTCTTACTCTCATTATCAGTTACAGTCGTCAGTCTATTCAACATTGTTTTGATGTTTTTATCTTTGACGTGCTGCTCATCTCCAAGAAAGGATAATATTGCAGGAAATTCAGTTCTCCAATCAACAAGTGTCCCTTTGTTTTGATGATGCTCCACATAATTTTTAGATCACTTACCTACCACTTACACTACGAACACAGTAACAATTTTAATGCAAAATCAAAAATCAAAATTGTCACCAACGCGAAACCACATGTTTTCACTTCACTCACTCGAAAACAAATCAGAGTCTCGGCTCACTTGCAATTAGTGTCTTGCTATTGAAACAGGTATCTATAGGGTGGGTTTTACGGAAAGTCAATAATTCTTAGTAATTATCGTAATTATTTAAAGTATTAAAATGATCAAAACAGTAGCTTAATTCAATCAAAAAAGTGATTGGTTTATTTACTTTGGAAATGGATTTGAGTTCAACCGTTTTATTCAATCACTTATACATCAACTTAATGCATAGCTGTGATCAAGTTGTTCTTTAGAGGTTAATTATCACAGACATTATAACAATCATTGAAATCCTTACATTCATCATAAAAACATTATATTGATTTCCGTAAACATCAATAACTATGCGCTAATGTGATTAATACAATCACCCTATTAATAGTAACGATGCTACCAAAATAATTATAGTAATGCTTAGTTTGATCAAATAGATCAAATTTGTGATTAAAATCGATCTATTCCGGTCAATACCAGCTGGTGATTCATATAAGGTTCGATATTTCTTTCTGTGCATATTGACATAAGTAAGCACAAGAGATATGACATCACACGTATCATCGGTAGCGTTCGGAAATTCTCGGGTTGTGGTCGGAAAGTGCATTGAAATTTGAATTTTATTTTAAAATTTGGGAGTAATTTCCAATGGAAACTGGTTTATTTCCTATTATTAGTATTTTTTGATATCATATTTACTATTATAAATTAATATCCAAGCAAAATATGAAATATGCGTGTACCTACTCTATTATGCTATAACAAACAATGAGTGGGTATTTCAATAGGATATACCTACACAGTTTCTGAACTAACAGGACATTCATAATTTAGCTTCTAGTTACCGAATATGATAGATTTTTCCGCCTATCTCTAGGTATCCGAAGTATACAATTCCTGACCTCATTGTAGGAAGCAAAGTTGTACTTTTCCTCCCTAGAGTGGAAATAGTACCTATATTGTATTAGGTACTTTATAGGCGGTAAAGTGGCATTTTTCAGCGGCCTATAATTGCGCGCCACTTCAACTCTTAGAATTATATATTTTATAGACGCGAAATCAGTTTGTATTCGGCTGTCATAGAGAAAGCAGTGGTTTCTTGGTTCTCTTTGGGAAACAAAGAAGAAAAAGAAGAACTTTTATTGGAGGAAAGTCACCAAATATGGAATCCCATTTTTTTTGGGATACTTATTAAAAAAACTTCATAAGTATAAATTAAATCAGTTTAATGTTTTTACTAATTAGTCATATATTTATATGTAGTAATTAACAGCCTTCAATCAAATATATTAGTTATCAAATTAAAATCTAACACAAAAAACAAAATCACAATAATATCTTTGAGATCAATTAAATAAATATAATATATTGTGATGAATGAAAGGAGTTACATAATTACTTGCAAAAGTCACAGATCCAAGTATCAAACTCTGGACCAGCACAATCATAATGTGCCCAGAGCCCACACATCAAGCATTTAATTTAATATTTCATAATTAGACACCGACGACTGTCCATATTTGGATTTTTATACTAGTTCAAACTCTTCTAAATATTTTTTGAAGTCACAATATTTTAATGACAAAAGATCACAAAATGATAAAATAAACATAATACCGATATACTAAATAGTATAACACTCACGGAAACAAACATAACAGCTGGTAATACTCGTTTATTACTTACCTTTAAAATTTTCTGCACGACAACAAAACAAAACACGCCTGCCACACGTGAAGCATTCGCGCAACTAACTCGATGGTATGGGTGCGATAGTTAGTAGACCGAATGAAACAGAAGATGGTCAAGTGTTGCGTTTCATACTTATAGTCTTAGAGAAATGAAGGCATTCCATATTAGGATACTATTCCATATTTGGTGACTTTCCTACCTACTACTGGCTGCGGATTCTGTACCATGTGGTCCTCACTATATTTTCTGTGCCGGAGGAGAAGAGAGTTATAAGAATATGTTGATTCGGAGACACCTTTAGCAAGACGAGAAGAGAAACTAGGGTAACACTAAAGCAAGTTTATTCATAGGTTTTTCTCTACATGTAGGTATTATTACCTATATAGGAAGTATGTTTATAGGACTCCTAATCTTATAATGTGAAAAGTTTGGATTTATAATTCGCTATACAAAATCAGGAACATGAATTGACGAAAGATCAGGAATCTGAAATACTTCTGTAATAGGAGAGGCTTCAGAAGAAGCGACTGAATGGGTGGAGTTACTTGTAGATGGCCGAGAGTAGTGCTCCGGTTGTAAAATCATATGTATACCCACTGGCGGAGTCTTTAGTTGAATAGACAGAGCATCTGGAGAAATTGGTTCCTGGTTGTGACGTGACAGAGATACTGGTTGATGGTTGCTGTAGCTCTCTCAATTTTAGCTCACCAACAATGCGACAGATTTCCATTTTGGATCTTATTTGAGAAGAATTAGAAGCGGACGTAGCCATACCTACTTCTTAAAAATGCATTAATCGGATGCTCTTCTACATTTCGTGTGTCAATATCACTGAGTAGCCTTGCTTGCCTTTCAGATTTTTTGTCTCTATTTCGTTGAATGATGTCAAATACCTTTTTGGTGCTTTTTTGTCGTTTTGAAGAATAATGCTTGACCATTTCCATTATTTTTTGTCGAAATACCTTAGATCTCGATATATTTCCTACAATACAACATTTGTCCGAAATATAGGTTTTCTTCTTGTGGTTGAGTGTGGTGTATTGACTCATTTTCATTAATTTCAGAATTATTCTGGTTGTCTTCATCGGAATCACCATAGGGCATATTGTTGAATATAAACCAGACTAACGGGGGTTGCGGGGTTGAAAAATAATGGTAAAGTAAAAAATCACGATTAGGTACTAAATAAATTTCATTAAAAAAGAAGATAAATATGAACATTCTTTCAGGCTCTTGGAACAGTAGAGTCATTTACTGCTTTGTCTTTTGCATTTCGAATATCACCTGGATATATTAGCCGCATTGTAAAGTTGGTAGTACATCTATCACGAGCAAATCTCCAATTTTCATGACAGTACCAAATACATGCAGAAGATCATGTAAAGGAAGCGGGCTGACTATCAAACGCAATAAATATTCAGGCTGTGTCGAAAATTTTGTATTAGATGTAGTATAATGGAAGCACATTATTGTGTTGAAGTTTTCCATTATTTTTATTATTTCGATATACCCGCTTGAAGCTCAGGAAATCGTAATTTTTTCAAGGGTCCCCGTAGCTTTTTTGTAAAATAACTAAATTACATGTTTTAGCAATTTCCTGAAAAGTGCTTCACAGATATGACGAGAAAAATTGGATTTTTCTTGGCCCTTTTTCATAAAGTGCTGAAAATTATAAAAATCATACTTTGGAGACGCGTTTATCATATTTATTTTTAAACGACCGGGCGTCGCGTAATCTCCTTTTATACTCTGACTACCAAATGAAATTATTATTACTATTATTAACGATGCTAACATTATTCTTGCATAGTACAAATGACTTTTAAATTAGATTTCAAGCAGGGAGGATGGGCGCATCAAAAATGGAGTACGTAATGTGATTAGTTCCAAGATACGACGGCAGATGGGAGCTTCCATAAAAATGCCTTTATTATATTTTCAACTACAATGGGCTGTTTAAGCTGAAATTGGCACATTGTTATCCTGCGTTTCGAGTTCCGTAAGATATGATGATGTTTCTTTTGTGTCGAGTGCGTTATTTTTCATTTTCGACTTCATTTCATTACATGAGCGGTTGGCTTTTTAGCTCAAGAATAATTAGGAATATTGGAAATTTAGCACCAAAAAATGAAGATTTCTTTGATTTGGAACAGTAAGAATCCGTTCAAAGATGATGATCTCAATAATTATTTTTGGAACTTTAGTTCTTTACGTCAGGTTATGTTTGAGCGACCGGGGGTCGCGACGCAAAAGATATGACCGTTATGTTACGTTACGTTACGTTATGTTACGTAGCTTCGTTATGTGCCTTGCTTGCGTGCGAGTGCTCTCTCCTGAGTCTCTCTCTCGTTTACGAAGCAGCGATTCATATGCTTCGGCCGGGAATCGAACCCAGGCCGCCCGCGTGGAAGGCGAGCATTCTACCACTGAACCACCGATGCTATATTAAAATGCTATGCAAAGCTGGTATTCGCAGTGCTGGTGATCTACTTGAATTTGTTTGGATACATTTTTACTGTTATATCCATAATTTTTTTTGCGCGATTGATCTTTTTTGTTTATTTACAGCATCGGTTGTCAGGACGGTAGGTTGTGTTTACTGGTTTCTAAGTTTAACACGTCGAAAAGTAATAAATAGCATAAAAACAATTTCACCAAAATGCAAGATATATTTAAAACTGATCGAGAAGTATAAATGTCACTTTTGACATTTCGTTCATTTCGAAGAAATTTAAATTATTTTATTCGGAATTTATTTCAATACGATCGCGCAAAAAATGGTTTAAGTAAGCATCTCGAACGTTAAGGGTAATTACAACGTTTGCATGTAGATTCCTCTCCTAAAATTAGACAAAATGATATGAGGATTAAGGGGTGTAGCACATTTACTTTTCGAAATACAGGGTGTTGAAATTTTGAAAACATGAATGTTTTAATTCGATAACTTTAAAATGGATGGATACATTTATTTGTTATTTGGCAGGTTGTTTTTAAATGTAAAAGGGCAAATTTTTGGATAGAAATAGTAGTTTGTGCAACTAGTGTGGATATGATGGCCATATCGCACGAGGACGAAGTTTGAGCAAGACGCCGTAGGCGGAGTGCTCAATCGTTCAAGTGCGATATGGACAATCCACACGAGTCGAACAGCATATTTTTTCTACGACCCACTTAAGAAAAAATCTAGAAAATAAAAATTTCTATAAACTATAATATAACTTCAAATTGAAAATTTAACAATTCAATTTTATGTTTCCACTAATTTTTTTGTGGTAAACGTACAGTTCATGAATGTCTAATTTGTATAATGCTACGGTTTCCCTTTTTAAATATACGATGATGTTATAAGTAGATGTTGCCAGTCGGACTCCCTCATGAAGGGTGCCGTACCATTATTTATAATAATGAATATTCTGCTAAATATTTCAAACGTCTACCTGTTGTCGTTATTAATATAAAACGGAATAATTATTTAAAAATAAAATTAACAATAAATAAAACTTCTTCATGGGGAATTGAGCCCGGATAGGTTATCTATGATCTGTGTCCTATGGTAAAGTCGTCAAAGTCAAACCATAGACAGATTATATTTCTCTGAGTCAAACTTCAAACACATGACACATATGAACCAAGCAAAGCCATCAAACAACAAAGTAAATTCAAAACAGATGTTCGGATCATAGATATTTGCGAAAGTACGACGTCACTCTCTTCTGATTGGTGTTTGAGATAAGATGGCGGATGGTTAAATTTTGTGCTTATATTTTTACTAAAATAAATGTAATCTCACAAGTAAAATTGAAATAAATGATTTCTTTAGAATCTCTGTATCTTATATAATTATATCAAATCAATATTTCAGTGATTCTCAATGACTGTCTTCATGCCTATTCTAGAGTATGCAGTATTACTACTGGTCATGAAATGAATAATATGAATATGCGTGTTTAAAACCCTCCAATCTATTAACTATAATCTACAATAAACCTTTATCAAAAACAGACAGGAAATTTTGCTCTTTTTTTAAAACACTTTCGCGATTATTATATTCCAGAAATGCCTCACTGACACTTTGACATTTATCCGCATTTAAATTACAAATTCTAACTCAATTACTACCCATTAGCTGTTATCAAGAGGACAGATCGACGAGGACCAAAAAGGGATAACTATAACAACACGTCACTATTTATAAAATCCTTAAAAAGCTTATGTAATTCTTTATTTGGAGCACACCTTTAAGGAACCCATTTAAGTTTCTATTAAAAGATCGAAGAGATAAAGGGTAGATAAGGGCGGAATTAGTGAACCCTTAAAACATTTTTCAATGCAATCGGAACCATCAACCACTCTGGGTAATGCGAGGAATATTGGCACGCATCGTTGTCGAGTCGACAGTGGTGTAGTTAAATCTGCAAACATTTATGAAACTCTATAATACAAATGGAAAAAAACTTCTAAAAACACTCACTTATGGTGGCGATACGGCATAAATTTGCATCTAATACAAAGTGTTTTACCGAACAAATTTTGGTAGGATTTGACTGAATACCTTTCAAAGTCTGTTCATTCTTATAGTGGAGTGACTTTCTTTCTTTCTTTCTCTTATCCTTATGCCTTCTCAGGCGTCGGATTGGAGTTCTTTCTGAACCCATGTTTTCCATTCTTTTTTGTCCCTGGCTAATGCCTTCATCTCTCCCAATGACTTTCCTTTGTTCTTTCCAATTTCTTCAATCTGGTCTATCCATTTCCTCCTGGGTCTTCCTCTTTGTCTTTTTCTTGATATTCCCATTTCCATTACATTTCTCGCTATTCTATCTTGCTTCATTCTTACTAGGTGGCCAAACCAGTTTAACTGTTTCTTTTTAATATTTGATATTATTGGGTCTTGATTAGTTATGCTTCTGATTTCTTCGTTCCTCACTTTGTCCCATTTCGTTTTTACTGCTATTCTCCTTGAATATTTCATTTCCATTGCATTTATTTTTGTTTCATGCTTTTTCTGATATACCCAGTTCTCACTGGCATAAGTTATAGCTGGTACTGTAATTTTGTGGTATATTTCCATCTTTGTATTCATATCAATGTATTTATGGCTTAGTAATGTTCGATTTAAGGAATAATATAATCTTGTTGATTCATTTGCTCTGTTATTAAGTTCTATTTTTCCATCTTCTGTTAAAATACTTCCTAGGTAGTTATAGGTTGTTACTCTTTCTAATGTTTTGTGATTACATTTCAATTCCTCGTAATTATTCCCCTGTTTTTCATTTACTATCATTACTTTGATTTTCTCTGTATTTATTGTCATTTTCATATTTTCTATTTCTCTTGCCAGTAAGTTAATTAGTTTCTGCATTTTATTTCTCGATTTTGATATGAGTACGATATCGTCTGCGTATAGTAGGTTGCTTATTCTGACCGGTACCATGTTCCTGTACCCTATTATCGTGTCCACATTTTCTCCTTGTCTTTTTATGTCCTCCACTATTTTGTCCATAATAATAACAAACAAAAGTGGGCTTAAGCTATCACCTTGTTTTATACCTTATTCCATTGAAAACTCTTCCGATTTTCGACCTCCTATATGCACTCTTAATTTGACAGTCTCGTATGTGCTTTTAATTATATTAATTAGGATTTTCGGTACTTCTAAGTCTTCCAATACCACCCAATTCTTTTCTCTTTCTACTGTATCAAAAGCTGCCTTCAAGTCTATAAATGCTAAATACATTTCTTCTCTCGCTTCAATTGTATTATCAATTAGTCTTCTTAAAATGTATATATTATCATTTTCTTGCCTTCCTGGTCTGAAAGCTGCTTGTTCCTCTTCTAATTTTGCTTCTATATGACTTCTTAATCGGATCTCTATTATTCTCGTATATATTTTAAAGCTGGTTTGGGCTAAACATATTGGTCTATAATTATTGCACAGTGTTTGATCCCCTTTTTTATGTATTGGCAATATAATATTATTTTCCCATTCTTTGGGGATTTTTTGAGTGTCCCATGCTTCCCTGCATATAAGGAGCAGCCATTCTTTTCCTTTTTCTCCTAACCATTTTATCATCTCTGGCGCTACTTCATCCATAGTGGAGTGACTAAAATGTTTTATTCAAGTGGGGTCATAAACAAAAAATGGAATAAATCAGAACAAACTCAAGTCAATCCTTCTGAAAAATTCTATATCAATTCAAACTGGCATTGATTATAAGTTTTAAACTTCAAACTATTTATGAAACTAGTTTGAGAAAGCCTTAAATAGTATCTTTTTTGTTCGAAAGTGACGAAAGTGAAGAAAGAAATTCAACACTATACTTTTTCTTTGTATAACAAGCTTTAAAAAATAATTCAAAAAAAGTTCTAGATGATTAATTAAACAATACAAATTTAGGTAGAAATTATTTCAAATTTGATTTTGATTCATTCACATAGGTATCGCACAATTACAATATTATTTGAATAATTATTTAAGTGGGGCCTCACATATAGAGACCTCAGAACAGTAGGCAAAGCGTGACGTGCAACAAAATTTCTTAAACATCAAATCTAAAGAACGCAATAGAATAAAGTGTTGAAATAACACAATATAACTTGGCTCATGTTTTGGGGATAAGGTATATAAGCCATTGAGTGGTACTGTGATTTTGACAGTTTTGACAATTTGTGGTCACTAATTTGAAATCTCAAATTACTGTATTTTTTGAGATTTGTTGCACGTAAAATTTTGTTAGCGAATAACTTTTTACATTAGTTCAGCCTATCCACCGTCTTGATGGATGGCGCTGTATGGAACTTCAATGACAGATGATGACGATGAAATGTCGTTGTCATGTGTTTTTTGTCCATAAAAATATTTCGAAGTAGCAAACTATAGAGTAAATGACATACGTAAAAATAATACCGAAGAGGAAACTTTAAAAGTCTGCCGAACAGGAAGTATAATTTCGGTTGAAATACGGATATAAACACGTCGATATGAACAACTTCAGTCTGACACTTAACATTTTGCCACGCCACTGCAGTCACGGTATCATTATTCTAATTGAATTGAATGGGTCTGATTTTCTGACTGTTTTAGATGAAAAAAGAGATAACAAAAATTATATACCAACACGATATTTTATTTATTTGTTATATTATGTAAGCTCGGAACATTTCTCAAAATTACTTTTTGTTTTATCAGATGATTGGTGTTCTAGATGGACAATATAATTAGTATGAGCTTTAAGTGGATGTACTTAATTACTTTCTTGATGGAGATGATAAACTAGATTACGGTCTTTACTGATAACACTAAATAATATGTGTTTTAACAATCGCATTGATTGAGACATGTTTCGAGTTTTTTTATAAGATTTTTTTAAAAAGTATGTTGAAGGTAGTTTCACTTGGATTCTTGCAACAGATACACAATAATAATTTGTTGTAATCCGCATTCTACAATTCGGTTGTATACACAGTATGGTCATGGTCCAAATGGAAGGAATAATTTCATTATTTTGTGAGCCGGTGATTTAAGGAAAAGTTCTGAAATCTGTCAACTTCATTTTCAAATGGGCGATTCGTCTCATAACTTTTTTATTTTTGACGTCATTTATGTGATTGCGATAACGTCATTTCGAAATAAAAAAAGTTGGTCTTGAAATACAAGAATAGAGTACATGCATATTTCATATTTTGCTTGGATATTAATTTATAATAGTAAATATGATATCAAAAATTAGTAATAATAGGAAATAAACCAGTTTCCACTGGAAATTACTTCCAAATTTTAAAATAAAATTCAAATTTCAATGCACTTTCCGACCACCACCCGAGGATTTCCGAACGCTACCGATGATAGGTGTGATGTCATACAATTTGTTTACTTTTGTCAATATGGCCGGTATTGCATTGAGTTCTGTGTAGTTTTGTGTTTATATTGTATTTTAATCAACTATTAATTGCTTCATCGACGTGAAAATATCATTTGTCCACGACCATCTAATAATAAGTCAATATTTTACCTCCTAGCTAAAGGTATATGGTACCCATATATCAACTATCGTGAATTATGGTTCATAATACACTGTATTGTATTATGGTTCATAATACACTGTATTGTATTATGGTTCATAATTCCCGACTAGAGATGGGGGTACAATATGAAATAAACTATTAAATCTGTGTATTTTGTTCAGGAAATTTGTTTCTGACATATATCGTATCTACAAAACATTGTAATTTTTAGTATTGATACTTTTCATAACGATATTTGCTAATATTAAGTATTTCAAAACAATATATTTATAACGGTACGTTGTATTGATACTTTCTCAGTATCGCCCATCTCTATATATGTCAAATTATTTGAAGTAGCTGCCACAACAATTTGAGGTTAGTAATTATGCCAAATCGCTACTGACTTTTATTTATTAATAAATAAATAAAGTGTCGTGGACAAAGTATAGTATTCTACTCGCAATTTTTGGCCATAATAGCTATCATAAATTGCTCGTTTAATAATATTATATGTTTGTTAGAGACCATTACGTGTTTGTGTGTGCTTCTTTTTATTTCTAAAAGTCAACGTAAAGTGGAAAGTGGACATAAATATTCGATATTTCCGAGGATGTTCTAGGACTTTTGAAAAAAAATATTTTGTCTAGAGTTTTAATAGACGCTGATTTACACTCTGGAACAATGCAATACTTAGAATACCAAGTTTTTTTCGGCTTCATCCATTTTTAAAGTCACAAAAACTCAGAGCGTGATACACGAATAAGAACGTAAGCAAATCGAGTAACGTCAACGGATGGGGGAGCCATCTTTATGACGTAAAGCGCGTTTTGCCGGACTTTCAAATTTTATGATTTTAAAAGTCGTTTTAAAAGTAGAGTTTATATTTTTTTGAAAAAATAGGAATGCACCTATCTACCTATCTACCGATTGGGGAAGAAGTTGTCCAAGTAGTTTCTCGCTATGACAGCATCTTGCTGCAGCCACAAATCATTTTTGTCTGAGAACAGCAGGTTAAATTCGGGAAACCAAAAATTCTTTGAAAAATATACTATTTTGACAACCAACAAAAATTATTAATCATTCAGCTCTATTGATATGTTGAATAGATATTCAAAAAACCTTTTAATTGTTGTATGACAAGACCAAGTGGTATTCCATTAATAAATTGTATTTTCAGCGCTTGAAAAGTTTTTAAATAATCCAACTAGGAAACAAATGGGTGGTAAAAATATCTGACTATCTATGATTGGCCAAATTAAAAGGTATGTGAGGTTCCTTCATCGATAAATGTATATTAAAATCAGGATATATAATGGTGATAGTATTTGTTTTATTGTCTAAATCAGGACAATGTATGTCGGGTCTACTAGTTGATTATTATTAACAAATAATTGACAATACAAAAGCTCAAACATATACGCACAATATAAAAACCTCAAAAGGAATCGCGTAGGTATACAAGTTTCAGTTGCTTACCAAAGACCACAAGACATAAAGAAGTAGTTCATTCCATTAAGAGTTTTACAACACTCCTCTATCATTATTAACCATTATACATTGTACGAGGGTGTTATATTGTTAAAATTCTTCAAACAGCACGTCCACCTATTCATCTCGCTTTATTTATCATCTACACAAATCCCCTGTTTCCCCAAACACGTTTTATTCTTGAAAACATATGCTGAGATATATCGATTCACACCTACACTATTATGACAGCTACTAGTCCCTTGATAAAAATGTAACAAACTAATAGAGCACGTAATGTTTGGAGTGGACATAAACTTCACAAAAACCTTAATCTCTTTTTCTTTGTGGGTGACTTGAAAAGAGCACACTGAATGGAAGAACGGTAAACGGAACTGCTTTATGTATATATCGGAATATAGCATTTCAAAGAGATTTTTTTTCGCTACTGTGTATTTACAGTATCTTTTTCGGATCTTATATACTAACAAGTATCAAAAGACAACATAGATATTTTGTATTGAGGTTTCAAGGCGCAGGTCATTGTTGTATGAGTTTATTTGTTGGTTTAAAGGCTTTTGTGTATGAAAGTGGCCCGTGTCTGATGGATTATTTTGCTTCAATTTTCAGTGGCATAGTCCAAAATTTTGAATTGAGGTTTTTTTATTAATTTTTTCATTTATAATAAATTCAATTTTCAACTTAGTTGACTTTTGATCATTTATTTCAAAACTTGGTTTGGTTCGGTTTTTGTGAGTGGTCTGTTCAAAACAATTGCGTAGTAGGCATCAATCCAAGCAAGAGTTTAAATCTCAATTTTTCCGAGAAAATTAATAATTTATGGAGAGGTGAGTCCAAAAACATATACTCGGGCGCACAAATACAGTCGTAAACAAACATGGTCTGGCTTTCAATATCACCTGTGCTTAATCCTAACCAAAATCTTTGTATGTTGTTTAAAGTCGATCTTTTATTGTTTTCTACCATATGTGGGACACCAGTATAATCATACTGCCCATACCAGCTCAGTTCAGTTTGCAATGATATGGTGGTGATCTAACCTATTGAAAACTTGCATTATCCATCACTATTATACAATTCTGAGGAAGAAGATCTATCATTTCTTCGAACCATTCTTTGAAGAAGCATTCATGTCCTCATGGTAGTCACCGGTATAAGTAGATTCAAAAGTCAACGATCTCGTTTCGCCGATGCAATGATAAGTCTCGTCTCAAGTCTCGTCTCGCAGCCTCCATACTCGTCTCGTCTCATTTCTCGTACGAGAGTCTCGTAAAAGTTTCGAAATCTCATAATTCATAATTTCAGTGCAATAAGGAATACTCAAATACTTGCTATAATATAAAAGTCGGAAGAGAAAATTACAATTGTTGAAAAATAACATGTATTTTAAAGCAATACAACTGAAGAAAATAAAAACAAAACATTATTTTATAAATGAAATAACTGAAAAAATCAAAGGTGAAAAACAACCCTTAGCCCTCTCCGTTGCAAATGTTTTTGTTTTTCACCCGCAGTCGTTTAGACATAACAAACATTGTGCAGATTCATTGTTGACGCGATTTCGATGTTTTCTTATAGTTTATGCAGCAAATGAGAATAATCTTTTCGCGGGACTGAAGTAGCCGCGGTATGCTCAAGAGATCTCGTGTCATTAAACTTAGAATAGGAAATTCAGAAGCATGCATTCTCCACCATTGTAGTATATCTGTTTCTTTATTACATCGAGGCATGTAATAATATTTTTGAAGTTCCTGCATCCATTCTCCTTCTGCATGCGTAGGGTTTACTGCATACAAAACATCAAAAACAACCGATAACGCAGACCAGAGGTTTTAAAAGCAATTCTTAGTGTTATGCTTATAAATTTTTATCAAAATAATATACATATAATCATACACCCTTTTACCGTTAGGTGTCGGGTTATCGGTTATCAAAATAAATTGATGTTAATATTCACCTGCGAGATTCTCGTGCGAGACGCGATACCTCATGCACGAGACTCGAGACGAGACCAACAAAAGTCTCGTCTCGTCTGGTCCGAGTATCGTCTCGAGTATCTCGAAAACGAGAGTTTCGGGCGAATCACTACAATGATCCTTTAACAAAACTGTTTGACCCTTCGCTGTGTACTATTATCAATCTGCGCCCCTTTCCTGATAGTGGATTTAAACCAGTAGATAAATTATAAAAAAGCCTATCTACGACTTGTAACAGTTTCATCTTGCCAAAATTGATTTATGGGTCGATTCTTAGAAGTTACATATAAGTTACAGAGCCTGTAAGATATAGTAAGTTGCCTTGTAACTATTACAGATTTTTGCTTACAGACCTTACAGATATTATGCTCAGAGTTGACCTATTAGTATGTGTCCCTCGTTGATGCATGTTTCATCTAAATAAAATATATTTCTTCTTTGGTTTTTTATTTCTTTTTTCAAACCTTTATTGGCAAATAGGTACTAATTGAAAGCTTGTACTTGTACTTGTACAGCTTATGTTTATAAAAGACTAATAAAAGACCGAAAATTTGTATTAGCACGGGTACATCTATGAAAATTTTAGATTATTTTGTAATAATATCTAAAATATTCGTACTTAGTTTTATATTAAAAATTATCTTTTATTAGTCTTTCGTACATACAAATGAACTATAGTGTAGGTATATTTTACTTTTCAAAAATAATACTTGCTACTTGCTACGACTATGGAATCACTAGTTATTACATTGAATTATTCCGCTCCTCTTGGTCATATTTCAGTTAACGTTTACAACTTTCTCAATAAATCAAACTCAGTAGATTTTCATCAGTTTTTGAAGATAAAATCAAACAACTATTGAAAGCATGTACACGCGTCTAATAGAGATTGTAAACGATTTGTAGGCATCCCGCTATTCACATCTGCAGTTGAATTCTCGTTCCACACAAAACGAATACTGCACCAAACGAAGCATATTTAGCGGTAATTAGATGTTGAGAAAACAAAAAAATAGATAATAGTTTAAAAAACTGGAAAATACGATTTATGAATAGAATGTGTGGCGCATTCATAGGTACATGAAATAAATTATTTATTGTTAACCTTGATGATTCTAGTCAGGATATTCAATCTATCTGACGTAATGAAGGCAATGAAAATTACATTTGAAGATTCCATTATAAAAATAGCCACCAAACATGTGAAAGTCCAAGTAATCAAGTGATATAGTATAGTCAAAAACTTAAAAAATCGTTGCGGTATGAATTTTTTCGTTTTGGGTACGTTACTAATTGTATGAATTCCCATGACCATGCGATAACATTTTCCCTTTTGAAATTTCAAAAAAAAGCGTCGGCTTTCCATAGCTTGTGGACGTAAAGAAGTATATTTTTTGTAAATATTTATATATTTTTCAAAAAAATTTCATTGAAATTAGTTCATATTGGGACACTCTACGTTTGTAATGTCTATCTTTGGTCCCAGTGGACAGCCAAGATAGGCACCTGATCATACCTAAAAGTGTTAGGAGATACTCAATAATATCCAAACCAATGGTTCAATAAAACTCAAAGTCCAAACCACAGAAAACTTAATTAAAGTCCCTCAAAGGACACTTATAATGCTACTAGTTTCGGTACAATTTTACCATCATCAGGCTACAATATAAAGAAATGGTACACTTAATACATGAAGATCTTACAAAATTCTGTTAAAATTACTTGAACAAGAGTAATACATATAAAATGAATGTGAAAGATGATATTATAATTAATAATACAAAAATGAGAATATTACACCCATTCGTTTGAAAAAGCTACTGTGTTAGCGTCACTTTATGTTTAAATACAATGTAGATTTAACAAAATAAAATTGTTTGATTTCATAACTTACTATGGATCTACATCAAGTAAAAGCCTCATCTATTTTAATTGAAAAACTGTTTGAATACAAATTAAAAAGTTAATGAAAATATTTAAAATTACAAGTTTGATAATAGTATCAATAGTATCACTCTTGAGTAAGTATTATTTTGGTGAAATCGGGCAAAAATGTTTCAAAATTACTTTTGTTGGGTCACAGCCGTTCTCAGCAAGCAATATGTATTCTTCGATCAGTAAATTTCAAGGAAACATTGTTGCGAACAATAAATAACCATTACCGTAACCGTATTGCAACGGAACTTGCTCAAACCCAATTTTCACTTATTTCATGTTTAATGGGAATCGCATAATGAAATAAGGGAATAACTAGTTTATGAGTGGTGAGTCCTATGAGATTAAAGAAGCAGGGGTAACAACAAATCGCCCTCCTGGGGTTAATCGGCGCCTCTGCCTCATTGTTTACATGCTGTATTTGACCGCTGAAAACTATTCTTTGCCGAACAATGGCGCTTTTTGTTGAGCTGTGTATGTAACAGTGTCACCACACCGCAAAGCAGTCTCAATCCCTCTAATGATGTCTTTTCAAGGAGAGTTATCTTACAGTGGCGTCCTGTGTTGAAATAGTTTAAAGCATTTGAATCGAATAATTTTAAAGACATTTGAAAAATGGAAAGACATCATGAGAGGAGGTTTGTGACAGGATAGAGTGACTACCGACATATTATGATGTAAATGAGCATTATGGCTATTATATCAAAGACCGGGACTTTACGCAACTTTATCAGGTTTTAGGCGCCCAGGAGGATCTTTCATTGCCTAAGCCCTACTAGATTTTTCTAATGGGCAGATCTTCACTTTTTTGGCTTTACCTGCTTCTTCCAATATTACATTGGAGTTGATTCCGCTCTATTACAATTATTTATATCTACATTATAACTGTACAATAGTTTACAATGTACTCCGCCGCGCTTCAGAAAATAGAGTCGCACGGATGCGGAGCACATACTTAGTTTACCGAATTTTTTCCGGACAAACCATTGCTCGGACGAAAGAAACGCAAGAAACCTTTTTTGTTGCAAGACACTCCCCCTACACGGTGGTATTCTTTATTTTTCTCTACTTTCCTTCCAGCGTGAAATATTAAGGAATTTCAAAAATCAGCCGTATTGCTCATTACTTTTACTTTTGTCTAAAATGACCTATATCGACTGGCCTATTTCTACGATATCTAGGTAGAATGGAGTATATAAATGATGGCTGATTTACAATTTAAATTTTTCTCAATTTTTTTTGGCGCCCACCATACATATTATCTGTCAGATATTTCTGTATCTTCATTTCATGTTCTGAAAACCGGCTTATTCCCAAATTATTATCGGTTAGCAATAATTATGAATAAAACAGAATAGAAAATTTTTAGATTCAAAGCCAAATTTAAACTTTTTAATGATAAACAAAAAAAATCCCGTTACTTCTTCATATACGTTAAGAGTCTCCTTGTATCTCTATTATTGTTCAATACCCAAAATATTTCTTCGAATTGCTGATTTGAGTTCTATTTTTATTTTAGAAAATCCTCACACACACACACCATACACAAAAAAAATTCCAAACAAAATCTCTCTAACCGCTTATTAAAATTTATTAACTCAAGTGGATAAGCACGACCCATATAAGCTTATGACAATAGTTTTAGAATCTTCGAACAGAGCATTTTACCTGATAATCCCTTGTGCGAATCCACCGTCCGTATAAACAAAAACCATCAGAAGTGGGATGCAAGGACTATTATGAGTTTTTAGTTCGTTGTTGGTGTTGGTGTGAAACTTCACGCTACCACGAGCATTTATTGGCTAAAGCGTTTAACCGTTAATAATGTTCTCACCTCTACGTTATTTGGGAGTTAACACTATTGTGATTATGCCCCAGTTAAATTTTTTACAGTAAAAACGAGTAGTATTTTTTGGAGCAAAATTGATTTTTGGTGATATTTCAGATCATTGAATAATCATGTAACAGTAAATTTGTGAGAAGACTCCGCATATATAACACTTTGCTGCATTGTATCACAAATCGAAGATCTACATCTATGTCTTTAATTTTCAAAACCGTTTTCAAATTAAAAATCGGACTATCGTCTATCGACTAGCGTCCAGACCTACTCCCGATCTTCGGGAATTTTTAAATGCTTCGGGAAATTCTCCGGGAAATGAAATATTTCGGGAAATTTCCAGGATGTGAATGGCGTTGAAGATATTCTGGCTATAGCACGTAATAGTAGTTTATTGTCGAGAACCGCTGAGCTACAATAGATCAGTGGCGATAGCACCGAACATAGAGCTAAAAAATTTAAATGTTCCACTACCATTTTCAATTTTTGGAAGCTATTATAACTATTACTTATTTCAACATGGATCTGCATTGGTTGTGTAATGAATGTATCGTCGATGGATACTTAGTAGATTATGGGTGTGGAAGGGCCTCTGAATAGGTGGTGTTGCTGGTCACTCGGTGGGTCATCTTACAGGAATAAAACAACTACCTGTAGCACTGGGTCACGTTCTGTTTGTTACTTTAACTTACTATTATACATTAAACTACTTATTACTAGCACTAATATTAATAGTAATGGTAATCATAATTATAATGAGAATCGATAATTAGAATGACCTTTAAAACACTATCGTTAGCATATTTATACGACGAGTCAAGTTCATCATAAGTAAATATAAATAATACTATTTATGTTTATTTCACACTCTGAACTTGACTTCGTACGTGCAACCTTCCTAATTCTTATTTATATAACGATTCATGATTTATTGGAATTAGCTTCAAGGGAATTTATGTCTTTCAATTAAATATTATTAAAACTTATTGTTTTGACCAAAAAGGCATCACACCTTCCCCTTCTACAAAAAGAATAAATTCCGTTGAACTTCCTTTCCCCCTAATGAAATGAATTTACAAATCTCCTAAAAATAAATTATTAATAATGTCATTAACCTACGGTTACATATATTTATAAACTAATGTATGTCCATTTTCTTTAAAAATTGTTTACGATAACTAAGTTGTTTGTCGTGTTTATTTATGTTCACTTAATGTTTTTATTACTTATTATCCGAATTTATTTACTATCACTAATTTTATTGTTTATGGTGTTTGTTATTACACTATTCATAATTATTTGTAAACACACTCGCACCTTTTATTCTACACCTTTACAATTTTTAAGTCATTTCACAGTAAGGGTATAGTCTGTTTTTGTGTATTTCTTTCATCACACCTGATTCTAATTTGATTCTACAGTTAACCTCACTCGCCTCTGTGACTGTAAATGGACCTATATATTGAGATTCAAATTTGGTTCTATTTTCCCTCTTTACTAAAACTGAATCCCCTATTTTAAAATCAACTGGATTAGCTACCTTACTATTTTGACTTTGTCTACTATATAATTGATAAA